>JALLBB010000457.1:0-15177 GCA_036939735.1 Discostella stelligera | reverse complement strand
GTTGATTGTTGATTGTTGATTGTTGATTGTTGATTGTTGATTGTTGATTGTTGATTGATGATTGTCAATTGTCGATTGTTGATTGTCAATTGTCGATTGCTGATTGCTGATTGCTGATTGCTGATTGTTGATTGTTGATTGTTGATTATTGATTATTGATTGTCAATTGTTGATTGTATTGCCGATGTCAATGTCAATGTTGATCTTGATGTCAATGTCAATGTTGATGTCGATGTCAATGTTGATGCTGGTTGTCGATGTTGATGTCGATGTTGATGTCGATGTTGATGTTGATGTCGATGTTGATGTTGATGTTGATGTTGATGTTGATGTTGATGTTGATGTTGATTGTCGATTGTCGATTGGTTTGTCGATTGTTGTCAATGTCAATGTTGATGTTGATGTTGATTGTTGATTGTTGATGGTTGATGTTGTCGTTGATGTCGATGTTGATGTCGTACAATAGTAAATAAAGCATAAATCAGAAATCAGAGTCATTTATTGTAAGAAATTTTCCGGGAAATTCTATCCCATGGCCAAAACAACTGATGTAAGGAAATCATCAGCTTCTTGAGATCTATTTAAATATGCAATAAAATGCAATAAATTTGGATGGCATCCCTTATTTCCCTGTTTCTACGAGGTCATTCCTGCAGATAGTACTATTCCTACGTACTGACGAGCGAGTCAGATTCAAAGATTTTCGGGTTGAGAAAGACTTTTCGGTTTTCNCAAGGTGTTATCTATGCCTGTGAGTAATATTTTTTCTCCAGTAGTGTCCGCGAGGGAGTCAGGTAGCTTCTAGTGTTCCATTAATTGTAGGTTCCTCAAACTGTAGTACAATGTACAAAAAACGAATATTCAAAAAAATGATGGCCCAGTCACATAATCCAGGTCCGACATTATCCTTCCGGTTGAACAACAATACTGCCTAACTCACATTCTTCATATTTGAGAGTCATTGGCAGCACGATTGAAAATATTGCGTTGAGCATGGATGTATCCAAGGTTGCTGAAGTCATCGGTGTCTAGCATCAAAATATTTCCTTTCAGACTGCTTTCGTTGACAGTGATTTTTGCAGCAGATGGGTAATCGATCAACTCATAGTCTCCACAAGAATCCTATGAACAAAATTGAGTCTCGATTGAAATGAGCAACATACAAGACAGGACAAAATAGTTATGACGATATCTTACCAACAGTTGGATTTCTAACTTGCAGCTTCTTCCTTGACTTTCAAACATAATATCAACTATTCTTCCTGATGAAAGCACCTTCGAACCTGAAGTGAATTGCACAAGATCGCCTATCTCATACCGAGCTCCAGCCTTGCTTTTGATTGAAGAGACATGGGACGAAATTCTCATATCCTGAATGAGAGAAACTGCATAACGAGTGTCTCCGAGAACAGGCAGGCGTTTTCGCTGAATGATTGATTGGTGCGCCCAGGCCAGGTCTAATAGGGGTACATTGTCTACAAGGCATCGAATCAGCTTTGACACGTAATCAGGAAGTGATACTGAATGTGGTGGCAATGAAGTAGACGCAAGAAGACAACAATCGACATTAATTTGCCCTTTTCCTTTCTGAATGTCAGAAAGAGTTTTGACAGTTGCACCACATGCTGAGAGTATGCTTGTCCTGAAGCAATAACACTATGAGATGAAAAAATCAGCAACTAACAAATATTCATTCAAACATACTTACCAGTCTATCCCCTGAGTCTCTTCAATGGCCACTGCAATAGTCATGCCTTGAAAGATTTTTTCGCCCGCACCCTTGGTGTGACCTGGAGGATCCCAGGCCCGAGCATTTGATGCACGCTGTAAAGGGAAAACTCCGCGCGAGAGATCAAGACCAAGCGGAAGTCTATATTTTTTGAACAATTCTGAGTCAAACGGTTTCGCAGTGCCACATTCTTGAAACTTTTGCTCAATTTCTGCAACCCATTGGAAGTGCAACATGGGTACCCCAAGTGAGTTTGCTAAAATATACTTCAATTTCCTCCAGCAAGTATAATCGGCAAGGAAAAAGGTTCTCCGATAAGAGCTCTCAACAGTAAGTGAATTATAATCAACAACTTTGCCCCCCAGTCTTGTGATTCTATCTCCAATCGTGAAGCTGGAATCGATGCCGGAGAAGAAAAAATCTGTGAAAGAGAATCGAATCGGTCTAAGGCGCTGAGTGACATATATTGACAAGTATATAACATCGAGCTTACTTAAGCCTGTAAGAGGGCCCAAATCTTGACGTGGACTGCATCTATTGAACGAAGGGAGAATAGCTTCGACACCCTGTGTCTGAGACATGTGAAATGTAGGTTTGGACTTGGACACTTTATTCAGCGAGGAAGCGTTATTCTTTTCGAGTTTTGACTCTGGTGTGATTTTGGATATCGGCTTTTTTGACGAGCTTTTCTGCGCCTTTTCCGTTACCAAATCCTCTTTTGCACCAGTCTTTTGCGGTTGCTTGAATGGTGATGAGTTTGGGCTATACAGGAGCTTACTCGTTGCCCGACGAGCACGCACAGAACCACTTAACAGAGGAAATGAGTCACAGCGCCAGATGTTGATCAAGTGGGCTTTCAAAAATGCATAGCGAATTGCTTACCTAGTACCGCGCTTTGCGTCAACGTAATCTAGATTTTCTTCTACTGCACGTTCAAGAACCGGAAATACAACTGAAAACGTCTCATCGCGGTCTGCAAGCGCGTTCTTCAATTCTTGTACCGTCCTAACTTCCTTGAGTACAGCCAGAGCAACTTGCTCCTCGGTCTCAAAATAATCATAACCAGCTTTACCCTTGCCACCAAGATTAGAACTTGGGGGAACGAAGCACCAACTACATTTTGCTAGCGGATTTCTGTTCGCATCGTATCTCCAATTCATTTCAGGTCCAGCTCCCTGGTCTTTGAGACGTTGCCACAGCGGGGTGAAGAATATTCCGACAAATCTCTCGTGATCATTTTTCCGCACGAAGTTGACAAGGATATCAATGCATGTACGTGCAGATTCGAGCGTCAAAAGATTTGATATGCCACAGAATTTTGTGTCATCCATGGAAGTATCACTGATTGGCTTCGTTTCCGCACCATCTTGCACGAGCTGAATCGGTTGTCCCGGATGAATTTCGGAAGTTGACTCGCTGCAATTATAAGTGAGATCACCACGTTCGATTGCTGCGGCAATCACTTGATCGGAATCAAAAAAATGTATCCCAAGTTGCGTGCCTGCATGAGTTGCTCCGTCCTTGGGAACATACACTATGCACATCAGGAACTTATTGTGAGAAATCAGCAATGAATGTCAATGGAACCTAAGCTATGTAGGACATACCTTTATTGTGAGGCTCGGGTCCAGTTTGGTACCTCCAACCCTTTTCTTGAAGTTTACGCCAAACCTCAGGAGCGAGCACACGACTATTATTGTTTGCCAACCTGGGCTGCACGGTACTCATAGACTTTGATGCGACATTTAACGGTGTATCAACAGACACTGTATCACTATTCTGTGTTCTCGCTGATGAGGTGGGAGACAACCTTCTTTTGTTGGTTTGCGCACTAGTTCGACTAGAAACAGGAGATTTTCGTTGTTTCTTGTTGCTCGATGGACCATTGGTATTCCTCAGAGCAGAGAGAGGCAAGTCAGAGTCTTCGTCCTCGTCCGTTTCGTAATTACTCGATCGATCAGGTAGGCTTTCATTCTTCCTCTTGCTATTCGTTTTTATAATTGGATGTTTGCATTCAGCTTGTGTTGAAGGTTTCATACCGCAGGCTTGTTTTATTTGTTCGATCACCTTGAACTGCTCGTCCAGTAAAGCATTTTTTTCTCTGATAACTTTATCTTTTTGACAAATGGTTTCCTCGGCAATCTTCAGTTGGGCAACTAACTTGCTCTTCTCTCGCTTCAACTTGGTCACTGTTTCATGATATGACTTTTTCAACTCTACAATTTCGCCTATCAACTGTTTGCGAGATGCAATGTCTTGAATCTCCTTCACGCTAGGTAAAATGGCCTTAACCTCTTCGAGTTGCTTTCGAATACGTTGATCAGTTTGAGACTTTTGATGATCGTCATTCCTCTTTGTAGACACATTATCATCGTCGTCGAATTCAGCTTCGGACGATGAACTAGATCCAGCTGATTTTGAACTATCATAGTCCACTTTCGTGAGAGCATTGTAACGAAGAATTTTCGGCTTCATGATGCTTGTCTCGCCACCAATTTTCGACTTTGATTTCCTTTTCGTGACCGGCGACGACTTCGAGGATGCATAGTTTCGCAATGTTGAGTATTCGCGAGAAAGGCGCTTAAACGCTGAGGGATGCCTAGCCTCATTATCGTTTTGTGTGTCTTCAATAGCATGATCATCGTAATTGTGACCGTGGCCTGACCAGGACTCAGAACCAGCCTCCGCAGAATCATCCAGTGGTGGCTCGATGGGGTCATCGGCCATGCTTTTTTGCTGTGGCTTAGGTGACGGCATTAGTAGAAGTGGGACCCTGTCTTTGGGTCCCGATAAATTCCGAGCGCTGGGCAACCACTCAGCCTGGTCAACGCTGTGATTCTGGATTGATATCGATTTCGTGGCTGATATTATTTCTGTCTTAGTTCCGGCGATTCGCTCTGGAAATTCTTGCGGTGTAGTTGAATTTCGACCAAGATTACTCGACGGCGATAAGTTCTTCGGCACTTTTTGAACAGCGACTGTATGGCGCACGGGCGTTGCCAGCTGGTCAAACTGATTTGACTTAGCAGCGGGGGAAGACAGCAAATCTTGGGACATTTGTGTTTCATCTTCGCCAACATCCTCGACTCGAGGTGCGCCGAGCATGGGAGATCTTTCACGGGTTACTGGCTGCGATATCTCTACAAGACAATTGTCGTCTCCCTCGTTTGCAATTCTTTGTTCAACTTCCTGGGCGTCGTCGCTTTCGTCTCCCAGAATTAATTTATTCTCGCTATCCTTAGCGTTATCGGCATCAGAATTTGTAGATGGCAAGAGAGATGTTGCTTCGGTTCCCAAATCGTTCGAGTTAATGCAAGTCTTTGACACTATTGGTGGTTCGCCTATCTGCGCCTCAACGACCGAGTTTTGAATCCCATCGGAATCCACTGCGGATGCGTCGTGAACAACTTGCGATGGCTCTGTGGGGAGCTTCTGGGTATTACCATCATACAGTGACCAATATCCGGAGCCAAACGTTACATTAGTGTCACCTGTGCCCTCCTCGTTATGTTCCGCGTTTTCTTCCATCTCGGTGTCACTTGAAGAGATGTTCTCATCTTCGTTTTCAACATCTGCTGAGGCGTCTTGTTGATACCGCTGGGATATAGATGGCGTCAAAGCCATGTCAGCAGTGGCAGCGATGTGCATGTTGTTGTCAATAATTACATCACGTCGGGTCAACTCCATATGCACTGTCTCGTGCCTCGCGTTTCCATCATTTTCCCTGGGCGTTGGAGTTGTCTGTTGCTTCCCTTTGCTCGCAATTTCAGTGCATTCAAGTTCGTGGACCGATTCATTGGCGAAATTATTGGCCTGTTTAGCAAAAGATCGAACTTCTCTTGTCCCCTCCTCTTCCTCCTCCTCAATTTCCGAGAGTCCATTATATGCAGAGGATCCGTCATCCTTGACAACATCGTCATTTCTATCATCGTTGTTGGGTAGGCTATGGAAGGGTGCTTCGGACATTTCTGGGGCGGGCAACACTGCACTCGACGAAGCCTTTGTTTCGAGAATGTTCACCTCATCCTGGCGTGGTAGACTTTCCCGAACTTTGACCGAAAATGATGAGTCTGGACGATTCTCATTAGTGGGTAGTAGGCTAAGGTCAGGTTGAGAAGTAGGCTCAGTTAACCCAGAAAGTGCCACATTGTCACCATGCGCGTCTGAATTGGTAGTCATCACAGCCTCCATAACCGGTGATTGATCAGTGGTTTGGTTGACCTTCCTTTGATGACTATTAATAATCTTCTCGGCAAAACCCTCTTCCTCGTCGTGGATTATTCTCTCACCGTAATTAGGGCATGTATCGTGTTTCTCGTCGTCATTCCCATTATCATCAGCTGCGGCCTGCGTCAGTAGACAGTGCAAATCGCTCATCATCTCGTCATCCTTACGTTTTCCATGAGCTGCAGTATCATTATAATCGATCGAGAAGACCGTTTCAGTAGCGTCTACATCATCAATACTGTTTTCGCTATCCTCGTTACTTCCACACAACTGATCCATGGCGCCGCCTGCCATAACTGCTGCCGCTGCTTCAGCTTCGGCTGCTGAACTGTGCGTCGCTGAAGTCTCTGTGCTCTTCGCCCTATTGTTATCGTCATTCTCTTGCGTAGTAGATAAACACGGCTGCGATGCCAACGGCTGCGTCGAGAAAGAGTATGCTCCTTCTGCTTCCTCCCCATCTTGTCCCCCCCGGTTCTCGCTCGTCTCATCCTCTTCCAACAACATGGGTCGTTGGCCGGCACTCAATAATAATAATTGATGCTCGTACGCCGCCCAACACGACGCGCAGTAGAAATCTCCGCGGTGGTCGATGTCTTCGAAGCAGTCCGTCAGCGAACCGCAAGTTAAGCAAGGAGCTGCGGGGGGTGGCGGCGGCGGTTCGTCGTTGGCGCTCTCCATAATAGTTTATTTGTCCATCCCTGGAACGAAGATGAAAGATGGAATGTGTAGCACGAAGTAAATGTGTGAAAAATTGCAGAGGCAGAGGTGCATCACCGGAGATGGAAAAAATGACTGGAAGTGTGTGCAAGCATGGAACGGAACGACTTATTTATCTACCCATCTATTGTACATCCTCATGCAGGAATGGACGTTGAACTTCCACGCGGCAGAACTATTGTATTGGCGGGTTATCTCAATCTCAGCTCCGATAAAGAAGTTGACACCCTCGACCTCTACAATGAAGCCATGACATGACATGCCCCTGCTAGCTGTGGATTGCAATGATGAATCACGCATTATTCGCATCCTTTCCATTTTGTGCGCTCTTGGCATCCTCGGAGCTGGCGTCGCTGGCATTCGTTTCTCCGCTTCCGCTTCGCAGTCGCCATCATCGCCCTCACCGCCACTCCTACCGAATCAGTACTACCCCGCCGCTTGCGTCCACGCAGGGAGGCAATGAGCAAGGAACGCGATTGGAGGGAACATGCGATTCATTTCTTACTACGAGGAGTACTCTCGATTCGCAGAAAAATTGTAGCAACAACAACAATAACAAGCTACCACGACTAGAATCATTACTAAATCAAGCACAACAACAATTTGTTAGCATAAAACAAAATATTGATTTACAAAATAATAGAGAAGATCAAGGAGTATCGGATGCGCAAACAGTGTTATTCGATATCCTTGCCCAAGCCTTTCAACTTGACCCCACATCTTCCAAAGTATCGGGCATGTTCATGGAATATTTTACGTGGAAGGTGGAGGTTGCTGAGCACAAGTATCATAAATGGAAGACGAGACGTGATACGACTAGCGGTTGTTCACATCATTACAATAACCACAGCCATAACAACGAGCACAATCGGCCAGAATCGAGCAGCAATGATGATCTTCGTTACAATGACAATAACAATAACGACAAACGTGAGCGCAATATTGTTGAGGAAGATGATTTGATATTTTCAGAAAAAGAAATGAACGAGTTTTTCCAAGATAAAATAGGCCTATCGTCACTTTACATCGATAGAGAGCAATATGACTTGGCGGGGAAACAATTGCGCTCGGCAATTGACGAGGCAACGTATTGGATCACATGTTCATCGTTTCCTAATGAGTCGCAGCAAAAGCCGGAGCGACTGCGGATGCGATCATCACCATCACAGCATCAAGAAGTCAAAACAGATGATTCATCATCTTCTCGATTCCAACACTGGCAGCATCAAATTGACCGGGCTCGATATTTACTGTACCGCACCAATGCTGCGTGTTGTCAGTGGGGATCATACTTTGAGGACGGGGATAGATTGAGACAGTCCTTATTACTTCATTACCGCAATCAACGGCGTGGCGCTACCGTCCACGTCAACAGTACATCGTCATCGTCAACAAGATGGTCATCATCGTCAGGAATTGAGCCACAACTTCCTGTTCAATTGTTAGTACATCCTTTTGACGCCCTAAAGTTTCCTTCCATTTCCCTCGAACTCGCTTCTGCTATTGCGAAGAGTTATGCAAATCGATCTCTAAAAGCGATGGGCGTCATCATGGATGATGATAACAAAACTATCGAACCACGGCTACCAAGAACGATTGTGACGGTAGATAGACATGAAACTCAATACCGACGACGAAAGTCCCAACAAAGAGAAAAGAAAATACGTATTGGATACATCTCCCCTGACTTCACGTCACGTCATCCCTTGGCGTTTCTCATGCAAAATGTCTTTGCGTGCCATGACAAATCACAATTCGTTGTATACATTTATTCTCTCTCATCGCCAGATGATGGACAAGAAGTTAAAGCAATAATTGAATCAAGTGATCAATTCACATACTTTTCACCGTCCGCCATGTCTCCCATGGAAATGTATCACATGATTCTGCGAGATGAGCTTGATATTTTAGTCGATTTGTGTGGCTACGCAGGCACATCTATCATATCGGAATTAATGGCTTCGCGGTGTCGGCTTCGTCAGGACGAACAAGAACGATTTCGTAGAGGCAATCTCGATCAGCGCCGACGCTTCCCGATACATGTCTCCTATATGGGTTTTCCAGGCAGCATCGGCTCCTCTGTCATTTGGGATTACTCGGTCTTCGATAAGGTCGTCATCCCGATAGAATCGGAACATCGTCATATCCGATGTAACTACGAGGAAGCCTTAGTGTACATGCCGCACTCATATTTTGTCAACAGTCATAAATCAGCGATAGGAGGGAAAGGAGATGGAATAATGTTGATCAATGAAGACGAAAGGAAGTCGTTACGTCGCAAGTATGGCATCCCCCCTTCTGCGTTTGTGTATTGCTGTCACAGTCGGCCTGACAAGATTGATCCAACCACATTTCGTTCGTGGATGCGTGCACTATCACGTGTGTGGTCGGGGTATCAACATTCCTTATCAGGGGATGTCAACGAAAATACAATGACTTTTTCTGCCGCCATCGGTGATGCCGCGTACTCTGGCAACTCGCAGGCGCACCCCGTGCTGTGGTTGCTCCGCTCTGGGAGAGAAATGGAGAAAAATATTCGATCCTTGGTCAAGGAAGAGTTTGGAGAAGCAATTGAAGAAAATTGCCTTCTTTTCGCTGACATCGCTGAAAGACGGGAGCATCTACATCGATTAGGGATTGCAGATCTCTTTCTGGATACTCCGTCGTATGGCGCCCACACGTTAGGCTGTGGTGCGTAGTTTTTGTCCCTGTTACAGCTTGTTTCAATTCAATAACCTTTCTGATATTATTGCAGACGCTCTTTACATGGGTGTACCCATGGTGTCATTACTCCGAGATGATGACGGAGCACAAAATGACGCAAGTTCGTCAATCAACGTTGATATTCAACAGGATGCGAGATCAATTGCGACAAATAAATTAGCATCGCGGGTTGGCGCCAGCCTCCTCAATGCTGTTGGCTTGAACGAACTCGTCTATTCAGATGTGGCAAAATATGAAAATGCAATGGTTAAGTGTGCATTGGATAAGGAGTGGTTTGACACAGTTCGTCAACAATTTCTTTCGTCCAAAGACAAATCTCCTCTTTTTGATACAGGACGCTGGACGCAGAATTTGGAGGCAGCTTTTGCATCGATGGTGGAACAAGACTCTGAATATGTCGATCTCCCAGATATTGTCATTCTTGACCAGAGTGAATGAATTTCTTGATAAAAGAACTTGATCCTAAACTGCGACCTTTTGTGTCAATAATTGGCTGCTTCTTCGGCTAGGAAACTTTACCCAACTGGTCACATGAGAGATGAGCTTACCAGAATACTTCTCCTCAAACAATTACAAATGTAGAGCTATTTGGGAGCGACGCGGTTGCTCAACGAAGCCCTTGGCTCCATGTTCTTCGTGGTGTAATTTTAGCTTTTGTAACACATTCAAGGACAATTATCACACCTTGGATTCCGTCTGGAGTTCCATTCCAATGGTCGCTTTAATCCGCCTCGCTAAAACAGGAGCACCCCATTTCTTATAGCAGGCCATGGCCTGTTGGAAGTATGAAAGTGCTTGCTCGCATTTTCCTAGTTCAAACAAAAATATACCAGCAAGCTCGTTGGCCATGGCCTCCTCATGAATAAACATGTGTTTCTTTGCGGCCTCGATAGATTCGTCGTAACATTTCTCAGCCGTTTCGATATCTCGTGTGGCGTAATGATACTCGGCTTTCAATAAAAGTAGCTTGTTCTTGAAGTTCCAGTCGGAATGTACTGACCACTCATTCATAAGTGTTAATGCCTTCACACCGCGTTCTTGATATCGCGCATCACCTGCCATCATGTGTATTATGAGAAAATTCGGATCAGAGTATCACAGTCTTTGCAGCAAGCCAATCAAAACTTACCTTTTTGGCGCATAAAGTAAAAAGCAATGAGTCCTTCGTAAAACATGTTGTAGATTGGTGTGTATTTCATCCGCGTGCTTTTGGTCTTGAGCTACAACGATAATGAGATACGTGTTGGCGATTCATTTGAGCTTTCTAATCCAAAAACAATCAAGTATCCAGCTTACCAAAAAATGATCCAGGTAGAAATCAGCGCATTTGAGAGCACTGTCCAAATTCCGAAACATGAATTCTTTTGCTACTTGGTAGGAAAGAATTGTATGGACGCAAGCGAACTGCTTCTCTTCTAAAGCAAGTTTCAGTAAATCATTGTTGTCCGAAATTCGAGTTTTATCCATATGGAACGATGGGTTGGGCATCTTATGGATACTATTATCGTCCTCGAAATCATGTAGAGCGTTGTACAGTGGACCAAGATAAAAATGAAGAAGAGGACTGCGTCTTGGTGAATCCGAGGACGTGCCATTGAAAAAAAGATTCTCGTGCTGACGAACAAGGGCTTCAATTTCCTCTGACAGCACTCTGATGTGTTTCCCACTACTAAAGCTCCTAGATATGTAATACATTGTATTTACCATTGCAAACTCAGCGTTGTGAGTCAAAAATGACTCACGTACACCTTGGGCCAAAGACTCAAGAGTTGATTGAATCGGCACTGAGAGTAACAAATCGAAAAAGGTACAAATTGAGAAACCTCAAACCAGCTAAAAGATGACTAGCGAAACGTTACTCACACTTCCACACAAACACTGTCCCAAATAATCTTGCATAGATCGATGGCCCGGGCTTTTGATTTCCATACATTTTCATTAAAGACAGTGCCGAATGTCCCCAATGGCTTGCGTCTTCAATGTCCCCCAAACAATTAATCAGTGCCGAGGCGAAAGCCGCGGCTCCATACAGGCTATCTTCACATAGACCATGCTGAACCGAAATTTCTAGCATGCGGCAACTTACAAAGGCTCCGAGAAAAGACTCATTCAGATCAAAGTATCGAATAACTGCTGACATGATCTTCATCGCTCTCAATTTATTCAAGTCTTCCAAAGGATTCGCGGCGAGAAGCATTTCGCCCGAGAATTGTTTTTTACACTTCATCAACTCTTTGCACACAGCAATGCTGTCAAGGTGTGTCAAATTCAGTGGTTCGCCCAGCCGCTCCAAGGAATTTATGCTCTCTTCGATAGCTCTTGACACATCAGTCAACGAAAGCACTTGGATCCAAATAAGGTGCGTTGTGAATTTATCAGAGAACGATCTGACATGTTCGAAGACGGAATATATTCTCTTCATGAGAAGGCTTCGGTCACTAGCCTGGTTAGAAAAATGAGACAAGACAGCGGTTTCGTACAGGCGCAGACTTAAATCGTATTGTGATTCCCAGCATGTATCGGAGAGGAAGGATATCCCGTCCTCGGCGTACTTGGCAGCCCTGGGGAAATCAGGCACTGCAAGAGCCTTTGACCCAGCTCGTAAATTAAGCTCTGCAAATAGGACTCGTTCTTTCGGGCAGTACGTGGCCTCACTCCCTAGGCGATTAATCAAGTCCACAGCGACATACAACACCGATCCCAGTGTGCCTGCGGCAGATGCTTCCCGAATAAGTGCCGCAATAAGTTTGCGTAACAGTGTAACAAGGTCTTCCCGACAGATCGATTCAATGGTCGCCTTTTGAATTAAATCGTGAGTGAAACTGTAAATATTTGCCGCTCGCTCGACTAGTCCTCCACTCACAGCGACTTGTAATGCTGCACTCATGTCGACACTATTCCTTCCATCAAAAGATGCAACCAAACTGAGTACATGCTGATCAACCTGAGATCCAAAGCAACTTAGTATTTGCATTCCAACAAGGGTCTCCTTTGGTAGTTTTCGTATTTTGAATGCATACAACTCTGCGACACTGTCCGTAATAGGGAGGATATCAATAGAATCAGTGTCCCACTCCCAACCCCTTGTATAACTGTACTTCAACAAGTTATCTACTATCAATGTTTGAATGAATTCATGAACATGGGGGGGGTGTCCGCCAGTCTTTCGAATCGCCACCTCAGAAAGTGACCGTACTCTCCGTACAGGCAGACAAAGACAGTCGGACAGCACCTCGTTAAGCGCAGAAATTGTCAATCCTGGAAGTGATATGTTGGTCAAGTTGATCGAGCTGACTGATTGAAATTCGTTCAGAATCACAGACAGCGGATGACAGTCGTCAACTTCATTATCGCGAAAAGCGCCAACAAACGTGACATGCGCCTCCTCTATGTGGTCAACAGATTGATGGTTATGCTGCTCGATATCATGGACTGAGATAAGATGGTGCGGAGCGGAACGTACTCCCTGAACAAGTGACTGGAAAAGTGAAAGCGAGCATGGATCGGCCCATTGTAAGTTATCAATAAAAAATAGGACAGGGGCATTTGACGATAGTGTCTGGAGCAATGTTCCAAACAGTGAAGCCTTGGTAGACTCAGTCACTTCATGATTAACCAAGGGCAACTCCACATCGATTGCGAGACGTAATAACGGCATGTGCATCGCTACTATTCCGAGACCTTGTAAGCTCAAGCGGTTTTTCAGGCGCGTGTATAACTGTTGAGATTCCCTAGAAGGGGATCCTGAAGGTGACTGTTCATTGCTGGGCTTTGCCTCGTGTCTGGAGCACCGAGCAAGCGAGCGAAAACATTCATCCAAGGCACTAGCAAAAATGGTGAACGGATCGGGATTCACTATGTTGGAATTCCAGCAAAAGAGAAGGATGATGTTCATGAGCTGAAACAGAAACAGACCAATCAAAGCAGTCAAGTCACACAACAGGGTGAAATGGCTTGAGCAAGGTTGATCATGGAACTTAATGGAACTTACCCACTCTATCAAATTCGCATTGCAAAAATCGCCAACCATTCTTCTCCAAACATGTGCCTCCTAATCGTACAAGACAGCTTTTTCCTGCGCCCGAATGCCCCGACACCATGATGACACTTGTCTTCTGTCCCATCAATGAAATAAGACCATCAAACATCGGGTCGTCAATTGCACCAGTCGCGTGGCCAACGGCGTCCATGAAAGCTTCCATGGAAGCTTCCCTTTTGTACAGTTTTTCACCCACGATCTTTCCTCTGTCTGGAGATAATCCATACAAAAATTCAACGGGATGGCTTATCATCTGATTTAGATCAGACATAACATCCTTGAAAGATGAGAAGGAATATTCGGAGCGAAATACGCTACCATGTTCATTGTCCAGCAAGTCAGAAACGAATCGACTCAAAGGAAAGGGGATACCGGCGTCGAGCATAATCGATATGAGTCCACCAGAATCTTTTTCCTCAGACGAATGAATGTGGGAATTTCTGCGAAGAATGCCAATTATTTCATCCTCTTCATCAATTGCGGCATTGCCCTTCTCGTGAATATTCATGAAATTGGATAGAATCGGTTCGGTTCCGTTTCCGCGTTGGAAAGATAATGAGTTCAAGCTTGGCCCGTCCTCCATCATACACATCGCATACGCTATTCGCCCCAGGGCGTACATGGCCAAATACTTTTTCCGCGTTTCATCCTTGCTCCCTTCTGTAAGTAATGCTGTGTCGCCATAACCGACCAAGTCCGCTGAAATTTCTATGCCATCCTTGTTGGAGCCCGCAGCATCCGTTAGTTCGCACACCACGACGTTTGCGACTGAAATAAAATTTGGGTGAACTAATATCCGCTCATCATCACTTCCGGCCTTATTTCCCTGCTCTTCCTTGTTAGCGCTGTTGCAACCGCTGACGATTTTGAATACGAGCGAATGCAATATCCGTATCACCTGCTCTAAATATTTCTTCTGCGATGTAACATCCATCGGCTTGCCGTCTTCCCTGCCGGTATTTCTGTGATGGATAGAGATCCAATCTTGCAACTTGACCATTCCTGGATTGGAACGATTGTTATTATCTGCTGCAGTAGCATTGCCGATCGCGATGCCTCCTACTTCTACTTCCGATAGTTGTGGTGGGAAGGGTGAGGGTATGGGCGACCAAGCGAGATTGTCGTCGCTGCAAAGACTTGACTGGTCGAGGCGTTGAGGCTGATCCCCCCCGACTCCTCTGACAACTTCGGATCCTCTTACACTCCCACCGGCCATAGGTCTACATGTTAACATTATTTCATTCTTCGAATTCGAGAATCCTGCTAAGGAATTCCTGCTTTCGCTATCGTCGAGATCATCCATGCAGCAATCATCTTGCAGGTTGGATATGAGTGATTTCCAGCGATGTTGGCGGTCATTGAATTCATCGTTCACTGTCTCCATCTCGCGATTAAACCCTTCAGATTTGTACTGGTGATAGTGATAGTTGACTGGTAATTGGCTCCTCGTGAGTAATCACTCTTTGTACTAGTACTGCCTACCAGAGTCGGAGCGAGAGACTCTCAGTTACTAGATACTCTCTCAAAGAGACAGAATGCACGCAAGTGGGTCTTTCACAGAGTGGACCTTTCTAACACAACTGCAGAGTTTTGGCGGGAACGACTTTTATTTTGTCCAGCATGCACACTGTAAAAGTGGGCCTTTCCAGGAAGTCGATGTTACGTCCCATTTGGGCACCCCCCACGTTTTGCAAAACGATTTGCTCGTTTTGCAAAATGGATATAGTGCTTGTTCATTTTG
>JALLBB010000456.1:0-23268 GCA_036939735.1 Discostella stelligera | reverse complement strand
CGTCAGAAAGATCTTGTCGTGAGCTTTCTAACGATGTCATCGCGACATCATGGTCATGTAGAAAAAGTGGATTTTTTGGCCAGCGGCTCGAAAAGCATCGAAAAGTTTCGTCTAGTTCCTTATGCTGCGTGTTCCTTATGCTGTATGTTTTACGGTATGCCAAATATGAATCATCATATCTTGGTGAATATCAGACATATCAGCACCGTGCCACTGGAAAAAGTGTAGGGGAACAATGTTTGTTAAGTGGTTTTGTCTGTCTGCTACCTTCTTGAAGATCCTTTAAGTTTTGACAGGATCGGAGAGTGCAGCCACCCAAATGTACGGTAGTATAATGTACGTTTGACCTCTAATGCAACCTTTCAGGCGAGCCCCCCAAATGGGCAGTGTTCCTTCTCTGCCTGTGGTGACGCAATTGTAATCCTCATTACAGTTGAGTCATGCATCCACTAAAGGACTCAACTCCAGAGGGAATTCGTCAATGCTTCATCACAGGTGCGAGGAGAAGAAACACTGCCCCTTTGACAAGTAGCCTGACAGCTTGCATTTGAGGTCAAATGTACGGTAGAGTAAGAGATCGGCTCACTGGGTGTGGCGGGAAATAGCCACCATTCGAAAAATAAAAAATATCCACAACAAAAACAAACCTCTGGCCTCGATGGTGCCGCCGCAGTCCAAACTGCCTCTGGCAGCTGCAGCAGCTGCAGCAACAGCACCGCCGCAGCCGCCACTTCTCTCAGCGCGGCCCTGTCCTCCCAATTCTCGCGAGCAGCAGCGCGTCCTTCATCCAATTTATCAAGCCATTGACACGCACAATTATGCGAAGGTGCTCAAGCTGACGTCATCATCGTCTTCCTCGATCTCCTCCTCCGATCGGTGGGATATAGTGCGAGCATTGCGAATCCACGCGTTGGAACGGAGTGGGAAAGTGCGGGAGGCGCTGCTGCTGTTGTGGGAAGTGGTGGCGGGAGATGTCATCGTCGTTGGTGCCTCAAACTCGACACAGCAACGACAGGTTTGGTCGGAATTGTACCAACGGATACAAGCATTGACAACCGTCGACGATATCATTCATGAAGGGCATGTAACACCTTTGAAAAATCGTGGTGGAGGGGGCTCTCATAATCATCATCGTAGTCTTGGCGAGATTCAATTATTGGATGCAGTGCGGCGGTTGGATGCTCGGTCCTTTGCTCCTGTTGTTAATCCGTACTTGGCGACAAACAAAGACAACAATAAAAAGGATGCCAGCACAACCAACACCGCCAAGGAATTAGCGAAGAGTTCCAAGGGAAGCTCCAAAAAATTATCTTCGGACAATAATTCAATCATCTACCACTTTCCTCCCGTGACCGACGAAACTGTACTACAAACATTATCAGTCACTTTGCGCAATTGCGAACTGTACGACACCATGAGTGAAATGTACCATCAGGCTATAACGGCACTGTCATCATCATCATCATCAACTACTGAAAATGCTGATCATCAGGAAGAGGAAGAGGAGAATTATAGAAATGTATTGGAGGAGGGGGTCTGCGTCCATCTTAAGGCGGTGTGCGACTGTACTTTCGTTAACGTTGATGGGAGTGACTACAGTAGATGTAACGCAAATAGAGGGGATAACAGCAAGGCGATCGACGATCATTGGGGTCGAATTTTTTTACTGCAATCTCAACTTCCCAAGCTCCAATCGTTACTCAATATGACCAAGTATTACGAACGGATGCAAACATGTGAGTGTGCGCATCGATGCTACATGTTTACTTCGGAAGACCAATACTTTCCGCTATTTTTGATTTATTATGCTTCAACTCCGCTAATTCTTCCAGTTTTCAAACAATGCAATGCTCTAATATCAAACCATTCCATCAATAGCATCACTTCAGCTTGCCAAGGTCACCGCTCAGCCTTTGCACTTCCAATGGACTGCCATCTCGAGTTTATGGTACAAGGAGAGTTTGGAACGACTCGTGCCGACATTGGAATACATTCAGTCGCTGATATCTTGCAAGGAAGGAGATCAGATATGTGATGATAATTGTCACACCATGCTCTCACTATTGGTGCAGCGAGTCCTCGATATGACGGTACTTGGTAATTCAGGCGAAATCGTATCCCGAATCGACGCCTTCCGCCAAAAAATGGCATTGCTCCCCCGCCTTGCTGAGTCATTGAGCTCTCGCATGGTGTTGTCTTCTTCGGGTGGTGGAGCATTATATGGCTCCGCAGCTGTGGTAGTATCCGAAAATGATTGGGATGTCTACCTCGAAGCACTGCTCGTGCAGGGCAAGAAATTGGAAGCGATCGAAGTCTTGAAGAATATTCAGTGTACGCCCATGATTGGCGACGGCAATTATTCGACGTCAGGTGGAGAGGATTTGCGGCGGCACGACATTGACGACGAGGAAACTATTTACAATCATGTGGGTTCCATGTTGCGATACACTCGACGCAAGAAGTTAGAGCGTTTGGCGCAACTGTCTCATGAACTTGGGATGTTCCAGGATGCAGAAGGTTATTATCAAGAATTGTTGAGTGCATTTCCAGATCAATGGACATATTGGATAGGTTTGATCGAGTCGTCTTGTGTGAAAATGACGCCTGTTGGTACAGGGGCGGGCACATCCGGCAGAGAGGAGCAGATAGTCTCGATTGACAAGGAAGGATGGAAACGATGTCATGCGTTTGCCAAAGAAATCGCGTCCACGGTAGGCACTATTGAAAGACATCCATTGCGAGGGCCTCATTTGGCATTGCTTGAATTGGTTAATGTGGAACTACGGCAAACTACAAGTCAGAGCGCAGCTGTTGATATGGTCAATGAAAAAGTTCGAATCCTTGCTTTGCTACGGGAAGAGATTTGCGAGTACGGAAACAGATTTGGTTCACAAGCATCGTGTTGCTTCGCTGATATGCGATCGTTTTTACATGTCTTAGTTCAAGCCTCAATGTCAGGTGGAGAATTAACTGAAATGAGCAACATTCCAAATGATGTTTTGTGCTTGCTGAAATGGGCGAATGGAATATGGGAAAGTAATATTCAGACGACTGATACCGATCATATGGTTGTCATTATGGAAGACGAGCTCCGTGAAAGAAGGAAGAAGTTGCGAAGTTTTGTCTTTGCTGTTCAGGTTGTGTATGGTATCTCTTCAGAGATTAAGGATATGACATTTCATCTACTTGAGACCTTTGCACCGTCTATCGCTCAAATGGTGTCGGAGTGGAGGACCAGTTTGGCTTGTCTTCCAAGCGTGTCGGCAATGGATGGAGGACAGAAAGAAGTATTACCGGGGGATGAGATTGTTCTCTTGATTTCGCAACATTTGCTATTTCGGGCTTCTCTTCAACCATCATCAAATGAATTGTCCACCATTTTATTGCTTCAAACGGCTGGTCTTCTGGAGGAGGCTATGGATCACTCTCCATACAACCCCCATCTGAAAATTGCTGCCATCAGTGTTTATTCCCAACTCAATGCAGCTGGCCGTGCCTTAACCATATTTCAAGATATGGGCGTGAAACAAATACAGCTTGATTCATGCTCGTATCTCATCCTCCCTCTTTTAGTCAGAGGGGGGCTATATACATCTGCTATCAAGCTTTCAACCTCGATTTTACGCTTGCATGGCGCAACTTCAAAAGATGTCAAGACGTATTCGTCTAAATCTCTTCAAAATGGCTTGGTGTTCAAGGCAAAAGAAATGGTTGCATTTCAGTGCGAAAAAATGAGGCCAAGTCTGCAGCTGCTTTTTTCAAAGGGCTTGCTGTTGGATGTGGCGCCGCTAATGATTTCAAATGATTTAGAAAATGATTTTATTGTCGGAGCAAAAGGCAAGTCGACTCCAGCTAGACTGGCTGCAGAGAAAGGATTCTGTGGAAACGAAGAGGACTTGATGCGGGTCGAACAGTTAGCCATTGATGCGGAAATTCACTTCAATGCCCCCGCAATAATTCACGCTTCTGCACAATCGACCTCACTAGACAGATTTATGTTTTCCGACAATCGTGATATGACTGTGAATTACTTTGAACTTCTCAGCCACACTACAAAGTGTACATTTACGGAAATAATGAGCGAGTCCTTGCGGAGAGGGCATGTTCATGGCATGCTG
The DNA here is from genome assembly GCA_036939735.1 of Discostella stelligera. Classification (NCBI taxonomy): domain Eukaryota; phylum Bacillariophyta; class Thalassiosirophyceae; order Thalassiosirales; family Thalassiosiraceae; genus Discostella; species Discostella stelligera. Next base: position 19,150 of record JALLBB010000456.1, on the reverse strand, counting down.
ACGCGCGCAATCATGTCAGTAGAGATTGCTAATGCTCCCAAAAAAGGAAAGGTATCAAAACCAACGGAGGAGACATCGTACCGCTGCCAAAGTCTACTCTACGCTGTAACAAGAGCAAAGAAATTCGGTTACGACGCTAAGTTGGATGAAATAGACAGAGCACTTTGGACCTGCTGCTGTCATTTGTGTGAGGTTATTATCGTTGTCATTCGTGGGAGCACCAGTGATTATTCTACTGGCTCGACAATCGAGGAGAGAGATGCACTTGCAGCATCTATTGTTCATTTGACAACGCAGCTGATACAGAGTGCGCGAGAATCTCTCACTTCTAGCCAATCAGCAAGCGATACAACAGAGAAGAAGTCGATAATGGGTGGACGAGTGTGCCGGCTACTACCTGATTACATATGCCCGTTATTCATTATGCTCGAAACCACGTCACGACTTTTCACATTATTTGGCTGGGGTAAGCGAAAGCGGCTGACAAAACCTGCATCTGGTGCTTTGGCTTCGGCAGCGTCGGCTCTTCATGACCTTATATCAGATATGTTGATCATAATGGCTAAGTTCCGATCTGTGAGTGGTGATATCCAATCATTGGTTGAATCCGCCACCAGCCCTGTCGTTGGACAAGATGCCATTCAACGCATCATCAGCGATGTTGTTTCATCGAGGGAATTGACTAAGGATAGAGTAGATCCATTCTTAGTGCAGATGAAAGAAAGATTGCTATCATTTAACGAGGAACTCTAGAGAGAGAGCGTAGAATTCCGCTCCCTCACCGGTTCAGTCGTCCACTCCAGCGAGAGAAATGAGATGATTCAACGCAGTACGAATGGTGTTTGAATGCGCACTGTCGACCGCCTCGCCAACTTCATTGTTTGAGTCGCATGCTAGTCTCGAGAGAGCGATGCACATGGCGTGAAGGAAGCTGGCCGAGGTGCTTCGATAAAAGGAGAATCATGTGTTTCTGCATCACCAGAATCTCCTGTTAAATCATTCATGAGTTTCGCAATGGAGAGTTTGCGAATTGTCTTCATCGCCAGAATCCACATGTTGAGCCAAGTCATGTGCATCGGAGGGCAGAGATGCTTCGCCTTCATCACATAATTTGTCCTGACTCCAAAATCTCACAATCTCTCCCAACAACTACTACCCACACCCATTTTCATCCATGATCAAGCCAATCCTATTAATCGCACTTGCCACTGCCGCCGTGGCTCAAATGGCCAGCGTTCCCCAGCGCCTCCGCACAAGCCGAAGGATCGAAATTGTTGGACTATCGATGTCGAAGGCGAATCGTGACTTGCTCGGTAACGTCGAGCCTGATTTGAGGGGAAAAGAAACCTTTGGAGAAGACATCGGCGAGCTTTCCATATCCATGTCCTATTCATTCCAATCTGAGATTGTTCCATCTGCCTCGCCTACCGCCGTGCCCAGCCCTCTCACGCCCACGATCGCTCCTACTGCCGCGGTCGCCGAGGACGAAAGCCGTTGGATCTGCTCCTTCTGCCCCGTATACGTGTGCCGCAGTTGTGCTTCCGACTAGACGATGATGTAAAGTCCAAGATTAGTACCGGCCTGGCGATGTGAATGTATGTTTGTAAGAAATCAATGTGGCTAGAGAGTCGAGAAAGATGATCGAAGTGTTGGGATGAGATCGATCAATAGATGATTTATGTCTTCGATCGCCGGTCAAGAAACCTACAAAGTGTTTAGGTAGAGATGTAATGACAATTAAACTTCGTGCTTTCTAGCGTTGCAGCTGAAAATACGTACCTCGACACGCTGGAGCGACGCCATTCATAACGCCGAATGAGGTTAGGTCGCCGAGATCGACGAAGATGCATCTGCTTCCGTCATCTGTTTGGCTATTATTGCGCTCGCACGAAATCCAAAGGAACATCTTGCATGTTACATGCAACTTCAACGCCAGCATCTTTCCTATCCATCACCGAACGTGGCAGAACACTATTCAAAAGCGAGGTTGGAGAAAACTATGAGGATGAACTAACATTGCATCAATACCACTCGCTTCAACTGGTGCATGACTGCCACCGAAAGACTCACAACGAAGGAAGGTATTTTCTCGCTTAAGAGTTTTTGGAGCATCAGCTACGTCTTCGAAAAGATGTAGAAGCCGGACCAATTGATCTACTGAGATGAAAGCACAGTATTGATGATAGATATCATCTTGTGATGGCTCATTGTCGACAGGAAACAGAATTTCAACAGTGTAAGTAGTTCGAGCTATCGAGGTAGTGTTGCGATACTATTATCTCAATCTCGTTCGCATTTGCATCCATTTATTAAAGCATGGGATGAGTTCCTCAAAGAATTTTAGCGCAAGTCTCAGCAACAACAACTTTCATCTCTGATACATTCCATCGAGGAGGACACACACATAAAGCCAACGAAATGATCGAAGGATGTGATTAGGCAGCGAAATTGACAATCACTTATGGCAGACCAGCAACGGTACCAAGAAGCGCACCAGTACAAGTTACTCTCCGATGCAATTATTATGGAACAGAAGGAACGACCTGATCATAGTTCAAATACGAAAAATTCAATAACGAAAAGAGAGTCGAATCTGATTCACAAGCACCAAACAGAGATTGTTCTACTTCTGAAGCAAAGCAAACGGAAGAATTTCACAGGCTACGGGATGATGAATGTGCTCGTTTAGTTCAAAGAAATAAGAGTATCCAATCCTCATTCGATTCCAAGCATGTGCGTGTTTCTCTTAGAGTGTGTTTTCGAACTTTACCACATCATTGGCACATACGACACATACCAAAAATTATTCTGAACATTCCTTTCCCTCTTTCGTTCCTACAAGAGTCAGAATGCGGGAACTTGGTAACCGCAATCGAGCAACACGTTAAGAGATTATTGACCATGGACGGCAACGAGAGATCATGACGTCGGAGCCAAACGATTGAAGAAATCTCGTATCTCTAGCCAGCAAATGTTGCACGATTCCAACCAACATTTTGCGGAGGGACATCGAAAAAGTTGATGTAGATGCGATCCTGTGTGACGCCATACTTATCCATGATATCGGTGACACCATTCTGGATCTTTCCGTTATTGGTCTTGTTAATGGCACCCAAGGAGTAGAGACAACCTAATGCACTTGGGGCATTGCTCCCTCCAAAGATCATGGATGCGTTATCTGTGATCGAGACCGCTTTTTATGATTACGACAAGTATAATTGATAAACGAGTTAATAAGCCATGTTCCAAAGCTTTTGCTTCCAGACAACTTGCAATGATTTAACTTCGCCGAGACATGACTCACCAGCATACGTTTCAGGCTGTTTCGTAACCGTCGCAATAAGAGAAGACAAGGCCTGCACGATGGCGGCCTTGTCATCTCCCAGATTGACATTCGTGGTCAAGAAAAGTGATGGCATGATAATATGAGGACTACTGTCCACGCGATGTTTCGTAGCTTGGGAAGAGGAGAGGGTGCTAAAGACGTGCCAACCGAAAAAATGAGAGATCAGTAGAGATATTTGTTACAGAGTGAAATAACAATAATCGCTTTTAGAACGACACCCTCGAGTTGGCGACGACAATTTATTTCCTTTAAGAAACGAAAAGATTCGGAACCAAGATATCCGACCTCCTTCCATAATACCTTTAGCTGGGATTTGATTAGAATATTGTTAGGTACCTCAGCCGAAGCCTTTCCCTGCTTTCCGGGGGTTCCTGAGCCCGGATAACCCGGAATGACCATTGAAAGAGTGTCCACACGTGACTCAACGGGATGATGTGCTCGTCTGCTAGCGCCTCTAGTACTACAAAGAATAAGAATTGCCAAGCCCCTCATTCGATTCCAAGTTTATCATTTAGAGCTTGTCACTAACAACAAGTCCGAATAATAATTCTGTGAAGATTCCTTTTCCTCTTTCCAGAATCGAGCAACAACTACACGTTACGAAAGTACTATTAACGACCTCAAGAGATTTTAGAGATCATGATATCGGCACCAAACGATTGAAGAAATCTCTAACCAGCAAATGTTGCACGATTCCAACCAACACAATCACGAGGGACATCAAAAAAGTTGATGTAAATGCGATCTGCTTCGACGCCATACTTTTCCAAAATATTGGTGACACCACTCTGAATCTTGCCGTTGTTGGCCATGTTAATTGCGCCGATGGAATAGAGACAACCTAATGCAAGTGGAGCATCGCTTCCACCGAAGATCATGGATGCGTTATCTGTGATGGAGACGGCTGTTTTATCATGGATGCGACGAGTAATGATAAACGAGTTGGTAAGTAAGCCGCGATGTGCGAAAGCTTTGGCTCTTGCTACTGGACAGCGTGCAACGACTCCCGCGCTCTTCACTCACCCACGTACGTTTCAGGCTTTTTTGTCACCGCCGCAACAAGAGAAGACAGGTCTTTCAAGACGGCACTCTTGTTGTCAGACAGGTCGACATTTGTGGTCAAGAATAGTGATGGATCTCCAGGCAGATCACAGTGGGGGTGGCGAGGCTGTTGCTGTTGCTGATTGGCGGCGCTCATGAAGAGGACGAGATTTTTCGAATGCTGTTGATGCGGAGCTGGAAATGTGAAGGATGAAGAGGATGGTAATAATAGTGAGGTGATCAATGCGATGAGAAGGATTGGAACAGGTGCCGCGGATCTCATGATCTCGTTGTTGATCCCTGGGACTCTCTGGGATGGAGTATGGTACTACGTATTATTTTGGTGTGTGATAGAAAAGATACTCTTTTTGGCGAAAGATCGGCGGATCTAAAAATAGCGGGAGCATCAGGTGAACGCACAAACACGAGAGACAGATATTATTGTAAGAGCTAGAGGGATGGATGGAGATGGAGATGACAGTTAGTTGCTACCACTCCCTCCAACTCTCCACAACTAACTCCACACCGACATGATCTATGGTACTTGTTGAAGAGACCGAACTAATCAGAAAATTTTGGACTAGGATTGATAATTGGAATACATAAATTGCCTACAATTAAATTCAAAAATCTGGACAATGAAGTGCTGCGTCGAGTGGAGAGCAATGGCCCCGACGTTGGTGGCTTAACAATTCCCAACGATGATGATTGGATCGAGGGAGCCGGCCGCATCTTCGGTGAGAACACATCGTTCCAGGAATTCAGATTGATGTGGGCTTTGATGACGAAGAAACAAAATATTGGTATTAAGAACTGTCGGAACATTGAGTCGTTGGAACTAACGTGTCATTGTGATGTCATGCCAGAAATCGATGACTTTCATATAATTGCTCCCTTCTTCGACAATTTCCACTATTTATTTGTAAACGGAGAGTCGGCATACATTAAATCTCGTGCATCAATGCTGACAAAATGCAACAAATATTCTAAGCTGCAGAGTGTACAATTGTCTCGGAGTCTTGTCTCGGATGGAGACATATCAACGTTTCTGAATTCTTAGAACGGCATACCAAATTTATCAAATGTCACTTTGAATGATTCTACTTGAGAAAGAAAATTACTGAATAACCCTGCATCCGAAATTGACATGCTGTAACTTGACAGCAACGCCATGGAGGATGAGAGTATCACCGTCCTCAGCAACACTTTGACCAAGAAGAATAATGTAACTTCTTTTGCTTTGTCAGAGTATTTCCATGTGTCGGAAATTGGCTAGCATTCATTGTTGGTTGCCCTTTCTCATCCTGGAGGAGCTGTTGCTTATCGGCACCTCAATTAATGATGAAGGAGTTACCAGCGTAAGGGGGGGGCTGGCAATCAATATAGAACATTGAAATATTGGGATCTGTCCTGTAATTTATCCATCACGGCAACAGGATGGCAAGGGTTTTCCAAGGGTGTGTGAAATACTGGTTCTGTGTTAGAGGAAATTGATTTAGCTGTTTGTTCCGTTGATGATGGAGGTGCGGCTGCAATTGTCCTTCAAAAAGTTGGATATGAGGTACAATCAATTGATACAGCGTCAGGGTGGATTTACGTCATCGTTGGAGGAGCTTGTTCCAACCAAAGCATTCGAGGATTCCGACGAGATTGATTGGGCGGAAGATATGGGTTGGAATGTTCTGTTTCGCGCTCTTTGTGTCAATTCAAGCGTTGACAGGACTTTCTCTTCCAACCGCATATTCCACTCACTTCAGGGGGAGGAAATCTCTGTGCTCGGAGCGCTTTCGGATGAAATTTGTTCTCTGCTGCAAGTGAATAAATACGCGAAGAACAAAGCTGAAGTCTCCAGAGAGAAGATTCTGAAGTATCACTTTGCTGGGGGGGTCAAAAACTTTCATGAATTCTGTCGCATACCATTGGCAAGCATGCCTGTGGCATTTGGATGGCTTGGCAGAATCAACCATGGACTCTCACTGATGTACAGTGTTGTTCGAGAGTTGCCGACACTATTTAGGCAGAGATGCTAGAGCAATAGTGGCTAACTTTGTTCCGGGCATGATGAATGATATTAAAAACAATATATACCTGATTATATCTGCCTGATGCACCCCAACCTACACCACTAACGCCGTGTCAAACACATGATTAACCTGTTGTTTACGTTTAAAAATGACGCGATATTTCCATAGTTGATAGACCATCAGCCAACAAGGCCCTGCCACTTTCAGCAATACCAGTTTTCGCTACTGTCTGCGATGCATCCCATACACGCAACTCGGTGGGCAAGGAATTTATTCGCAGCGCATGCAATATTCAGCCGATGATTATTTAATTCAGCAGATGCTTATTTGTGATTATGCTGTTTCTCATCCAAATTATTGCATTTGGAACATGGATTTTTCTCATTGGGACAATGGGGACAATGATTTTTCTTTCAGTAGTTGAATCATCACTGGTTTTCTGGCCTGCCAAACAAGACAAGGAAGTGAAGTAGTTCGAATTACCCCATCCCCCATCACCAGTCGAAAAGCAGCGTTCGTCACGTCGATATTAATACACTCTTTTTTCCTGCACTCCCAGGTCTGTGTCATATAGTCACCGCTGATGGGTCCTCGATCATGGACATGGACTCTACTACCCGTTCCGTTTCCCCCTTGTTATTTAATTTAGGCGTAGTTTTGTCACTGTTGTTGTTGTCGTTACTGACACTAAAAATATTAATACTATTGTTCGTTGCCGCCGCCGCCGCCTTCTTGCCCGCCGCGGCCTTTCGTCTTGCTTCTCGACGTGTCCCGCCATCCAATCCCGCGGTGCATCCCATCACCGCTGCTCGATGGGCGAGGAATGTATTGGATGCACGCAATTGCATCTCTTCATCGTGTAAAGTCTTGAGCGTTTCCATCATGGAGGCGCATTCCTGTTGGATGAGTTGGAGCTGTTGTTGGTCAGAAGGAGGAATATGATCCGGCTCCAACGAAGAAGATGATGAGAGTTGGAGTTGCTGGCTGCTCATTGATTTTATGTGAAAACTTCGTGCTTTTGGTTTTCCATTCCAGTTCCACAGGAAAATGGAAAATAGAATAGAAATGGATTCCATATTCATTTTCCTACAAGTATCTCTAGGTAGGTACCTCGAGGTAGTGTAGTAAGGCTGTGAATTTGTTCGAACCTAAACCTAACTCCCAAAGTTACGTTGTGACACAAAGTGACTAGGTCGATGAGGAGTTAGGTTGTGTTTCCTTCCCCGAACAAATTCATATCTGTGCGCCGCCTATCTCTATCAAGACCCCCACTTCCTCGTCGCCATCAGGGCCGACCAGCGCACTCAGCACTTTGATGCATTCGATTTAAGTAATGAAGATGGACGACGCTTTGCGTCCAATAGAGGACAGCGCACAGTCACAGTATTAGTCGACAACGACAACGATAAATAACGATGATGGTGACGGTGACCATGAAGACGATGACAATGTGACTAATAATAATAATAATAATGACACTCTTATCCTGCTCACTCTCTATCTATCGCGATGCTCTCTCTCTCAGCGCGGCTCACTCTCTCACGACGATGCTCACTCTCTCTCTTTTATCGCGCTAACTCTATCGCAAGACAACGCTTGCACACTCTCTCTCCGCGAGGTATCAATCTCTATCTCTCTCCCTGCAGCAGCGGCAGTGGCGGTAGCATCTCTCTCTCTCCCATTTGTTCTCTCTAGCGTTGCTCACTCTCTCTGCAGCGACGGCAGCGGCGTCTCTCCCTCTCTCTCCCGACGCGGCGGTGGCGGTGGCATTGTTGTCTCTCTCCCTCTTTCTTGTCATTTTATTTTTTGATTGTTGCATAAAATTATTTTTCTGTTCATCGTCATCGTTGTCGTGGTGGTGGCGGCGTCTCTCTTTCAGCGGCGGCGGCGACAGCGACGGCGGCGGCGTCTCTCCTCTCCATCTCTCTCCGTGGGGGCCGCGGCGTCTCTCTCTCCTTCTCTCTCTCTCCCATTTTTTAAATAGTTGATTGTTGTGATTGTTGCATGGTGGGGCGGCGACGGCGGCGGCGTCTCTCCTCTCCATCTCTCTCAGGGGCGGCCGCGGCGTCTCTCTCTTTGATTGTTGCATGGTGGCGGTGTTTGTCTCTTGTTCTCTCTCTCCCAATTTTTAAAAAGTTGATTGTTGCATGGGTGGTGGTGTCTCTTCTCTTCATCTCGCTCTGTGGCAGCGGCTGCGTCTCTCTCTCGTTGTCTCTGTCTCCCATTTTTTAAATAGTTGATTGTTGCATGTTGGCGGCAGCGTCCGGCGTCTCTCTTTCAGCAGCGGCGGCAGAGTCTCTCCTCTCCATCTCTCTCTTGTTCTCTCCCTGTCCAATTTTTTAAACAGTTGATTGTTGCATGGTGGCGGCAACATCTCCCTTTTGGTGGTGGCGGTGGCGGCGTCTCTCCTCTCCATCTCGCTTCGTGGCGGCAGCGTCATCTCCTTCTTGTTCTCTCTCTCTCCCAATTTTCAAATAGTTGATTTTTGTATGTTGGCAGCGTCGCCTCTCTTTCAGCAGAGGCGACGGCGTCTCTCCTCTCCATCTCTCTCCGTTGCCGGGGCGTCTCTCTCTTGTTCTCTCTCTCCTAATTTTTAAATGGTTGATTGTTGTTTCAGCGGCGGCATCTCTCCTCTCCATCTCGCTCCGCGGCGTCTCTCTCTTGTTCTGTCTCTCTCCCTCCCATTTTTTAAATAGTTGATTGTTGCATGGAGGGCGGCCTCTCCTTTCCATCTCTCTCCGTGGCTTCAGTATTTACCTTGGAGGGAACAGCAGTGGCACGGCGGCGGCGCGTCGTCATGCCAGGGGACGGAGGCGGTGCCCTTACTTTCTTCTTTCGAGGGGCCATGATGATGGATCTTTGAAAGTGGAGAGGCTGATCAAAAGATACAGTGTGCGGTATTTAGACATGACACGGAACAAGAAGTGCGGTAAACTAACAGCATAAAATTATAAAAGTGCGGTATTTCAAAATTAAAAATTAAAGTGCGGTAGATGAAACCATTGAACGAACAAGTGCGGTATATAAATAGCAAGTTTGTTAATAGGTGCGGTATTATTCAGGTTCATTCGTGTAAGAGTGCGGTATAACACAGGTCCAATATATGTGCAATGAAATGTTGTAAAACAAAAAACGATGGACTACTAAAATATTATTAATCTGGGGATGACCATCTCCAAAAGTTCAAGAATGATGACGTATGATGACGTCGTAGGTACGATTGGGGTGTGCGGTATTTTTTTCGTTTGAATTTTTGGTGTGATGGTATACAAACAGTCAAAAATACCATGTGAATGTATCAAAAGAGTAATTTACGTTTTGTGAGGGTACACGAAAAGTAAAAAAAAAAAAAATTGAGGGTATGGGAGCAGAGAAAATGTCATGTGAAGGTATACCACCAGCCAAAAACGTTTTGTGACGGTATAATAAAAGTTCTCTCTTATCTCTTAGAAGTGAACATACGGTGGGAGTTCCATCGCGACGATACAAAACAAGTACCAATAAAAACTGTCTGGAGACTGTCCGTATCCTACGTGCCACGTGTACGTCTCCCAACACACTCCTGTGGCGCAACTATTTGTGTGCCAGACTCTCGCGATCGGTCCCCTTCACCGAGTCGTGAGTTAATACTTTCTGCATCTCTTCCGTCGAGATTGCTCCCATGATCAGGTCCCTAAATTTTTTAAATAGAGAGCCTTGTAGAGGTTTCGTCATGAAATCCCCAATCATGTCCTTCGTTGGGCACCATTCGACTCGGACTTCACCTTTTGCAATCCGATCTGTAATGAAGAAGTACCTAACATTGATGTGTTTAGTTCGTTTGCTACTCGACGCTTTGCCGTTCCGCTCAAGTAGCATTGTGCTTCGATTATCCTGGAAGATAATATTATCGTTCACGCTATATCCTTGTCCGTCCAAGAAATATCTAGTCCATAGGATTGACGGCATCATGTCATCTACCCCGACTAGTTCGCTCTCCGTTGAACTGCGAGTGTTGAGCTTTTGTTTAGTGGAGCTCACTATTGGGAACCCTCGTCCCATGGTTAAACCACCTCCGGTGTGTCCTCTCATGTTAGAGTGCACGGCAAATGATGCATCGACGTACCATTTCAATATTCCACTGGAGTTCGAACCCAGAATAAGTGGTAGGTCAGCCGTCGATTTTAAATATGCCATTAGGTGTTCGAGCTTTCTCCAGTCGTCTATGTCGGGAGCTCGGACTCTGGTGGTAAGGAATGCAATCGATACCGAAGCATCCGGTCTTGCTCTTTTCACCAGGTATAGCGCCTTTGCTACAATGTTGTGGAAAGCAGTTGCCATTTCCGGATTGAGTTTTCTCGCGTCCTCATCGACCTTGAACAAATCTTCTGGTGCAGCGGTAGTTTTCCCTTTTTTACCGCGCTTAATTAGTGTGAATCCATCACTTTCCAATTTGGGTGCCTTCTCCCATGTTGCGAGAATATCTTTCACGTATTCGTACATTGATATTTTAACTTGTCGCTTTGTGGAGAAGTCTAGTGTCATACCAAGGTATTTGTGTATTTTTCCACGGTTGATCTTCATCTTCCCGCTTCCATCCTCGAATATGCTTTCATAGTTCTTTCTTAACCATTCGATTGTTTGTTCCACTACCGTTTCTGATACGTGCGATATTTTGCAATCGTCAACGTGGAAACATATCGTGCATTGCTTACCGTTGATTGTTTTGTTCCAAACGCACGGATCATAAGGGTTTGCCTTATATCCTCCTTGTTTCAGCGTCTTGGTGAACTTTTGGTAATAGAGTAGTGCGGCCACCATTGTGCCGTATAATGCATTGAGGCACTCGACTAGTATTTGCTTATTACCTTTTTTGTCGAATGTCACGTAGTCTTCGTAGACTTCTGGTGCGATTTTCACCAGTATGTCGACTAGCATTCCTCTGATGCGTATGATCACTCTCTTCTTTTTGTCTTCCACCACAGTCTGGATGAACGCGTTGGGAACATCGATCACTGCGGTGACTCGCCCTTCTTTGGCGTCAATCAGTGATGTGAGAATCACTGATTCGGTGGCGACTGTAGGGGAGCTCGAATCTTCTTTTTCGATATATCCTCTTTGCTTGTTTCCGCCTGCCACCGTTCTTCCTTTGATTTCGCCCGAATGTTTCTTCTTCATGAAGATGTGTGATTCTAGGACAGATTTCTTCTGTTCCTGGCTCATCTCGTTCCATCGGACGGGCTTGAAGGAGTTTCTCCAGTGTAGCTGCTTCATCTCCGATTCTGCAGCAATCCTTGCGTCATCACCCCACATCTTGATGGCAGCCTTTAGCGTGAGTTGAGTGAGGATGAGTTCTACAATCTTTGGTTCATGAGTCGTGCCTTCGAGTTGCATAGCCGAATACTCATATTTTTTTCCTTTCATGGAGGGTATGAACGTTTGAGGAGCTTGACGCGCTCGAGAGGATTTCCGTGTTCCTTCTGTCGGAGCTGGTTGCGTCTTGATCGACTTCTGTATCTTTAATCTCCATATCCACTCCTGGGATCGTAGCAACATCCCCAAGCACTCCTGGAATTTCGTGAGGGGTAGTAGATGGAGAATCATCGACGGCTTCGTCCATGATTTCGTTCCCGTCTCTGTCGGCAAAAGTGATGATTTGTGGCTGCCCAGCGGCAAGCTCGTGAATGCGATTGGCGACATTGGATGGCATCGGTAGCACAGTATAAGATCGACGTGAGATGACTCGACCTGTATTAAGGGAGAAGAATAGTTGACCTCCCTGTCTGTTGGAGGATGGTCCCAGTGAGATAGCACCTTGCGTTCGCGCAGCAAGGCTGTTTCGTGGTCCATCTTCTTCGTGGACTTGACAATATGTTCCGAATGGAAGCGAACACTGCCGATAGTGTAGCGTTTGACCAGACATGATTGTCTTAGGACTGTATTGCGTAGAAATACCTCCTTTCACTGGGAAGTGGTTAAGCATTTTCACCGCGAAGAATACCATGTTTATCAACATTTTTGCAGGTATCGTTGTGAACGGGAGAGAATGCCGAACCGCCCTAACTCGTTCCTTCACAACGCGTATGCGTCGCTCGATATAGGGTTCGTGCTCGTTGGCACTGGTTAAATTTAGTGCTGGTGCACCTGGCAGGTCATAAAGGAGTTCTGCCAGCGGCGCGAATTCGTTATCGGCCGTTATTGTCATGATCTGGAACCCTTTTTGAAGGTAGTACATGAAAATTGATTTGAGCGCCTTGAATATTGTCGTTATCTTACGATTTTCTAGATGCGTCACGGTGGAGAAACATATGTTCCTGCTTAAAGTGAGGAAGAATGGCACCTTGTTCACGAAGAATACATCGATCGTAAGAGTGACGATTCGATGCAATTCTCTTATTTCCGTTGGGATTGCAACCATGTCCGTTTTCACTGGTTCGGGCGTTTTTCGTGCCGTCTTGCCTTTGAGGGATGCAACGTCGACGCCCCATATCTTGGTTGCATTAGCAGCATCATCTGCTGTTACTGGACACTCGTTGATTTGGTTCGACTGTAGAATCCATTTCATGTCTTGATCTGATGGGTAGCCTAACGCTGCCTGGAGGGATCTCGCCTTGTCCGCTCCAACAACTTGCCGTTTCGAGAACAGCTTCATGTTGTCAGACACTGTAACCACGAAGGTGAACTCTTCTCGCTTCGGGTCGTAGAAGTGTAGTCCGCTACTGTGCATCTTAAAGATCATGTTGGGCATCTTATTGTCTTCTCTCCACACAATAAATGCTTGGTCGTAGCTGTCGTAAGTGACATGATACGATTTGATAACATCTTTCAGCGATAGTATGTTCGTAATTGCTCTTGATGAAAACCATACGTCCGGTTTGTCATCACCAATTGATGCTAATTGCTTTACCTCCAATGAGCCTCCGTTGCTTCGTAGGGTAAGTGGGCTGTCTGCACGACGGATGTTAGTTACCATCTTCTTGTTACAGAACAGTGACATCGTGGATTGGTTGTCCAGGAGTATGACTTGTTTTAGGTCCAAGTCAGCAAATTTTCCTTTCGATTGTTTCATCGATACTTCACGGAGAGTTTTCTCTGGTGTTTTCTCTGGTGATCGGTGAAAGTTCGCTAGCGATAGATGGAGGAACTGAAAGTGTGACTGTTCGTCGTCGGAGCTAGGATCATCTTCGTCATCGTCGATTTGTGCCATCAATTGCGTGAACTGCTCGCTTGCCTTCTTTAGCTGCTTCCCAATCTTTTCTATCTTGCTTGATTTGCTGGAGATTGAGGATGAGTCGTCGGTGTCATCGCTCTTCGGCTTTTTCTTATTTGGACATGACTTGGCCCCGTGTCCTTTTTTCCCACAGACGAAGCATTCTTTGTCTGCGAAAAACTTCTTATCGCTCTTATCTTGTTTGTTGGTGTCTTTGGGTTTATTGGAGTCTCCTTTCTTGGCACCATCCTTTTTATTTCCTTTTTGTGCAAATGCCGTCCCTTCGCTCCCTGTCGTTGGGGGTGGCTTCTTCTCATCGTATTTGTTGAGAAGTGCAATGGCATCACTCCGAGTAGCCGGATACTCATCTCTCTTCGCAATGAACGCATCAAGCAGATTATTTTTGACCGATTCGTGATTTGATGTGTTGCTGCTATTTGCAATTATCAAATAAGCTAGTAGTCTCTCCTTTGAGTCATTTCGAATCGTTGCTCGTTCTGCGTCGGATAGGGTGCTATAATCTCCCCAGCCCCTTGCTTCGCAGCAGTAGCTCCATAGGCTGGTGAAGTTCCCAAATTCCACTCCTACTGATTCTGCAACATCCACTCGAGTGTTCAGCTTTTCGTACCATTGCGTGTTGGTCTGGTTGTTTTGTTGTTTGAGAGTGATTACCGCTAATAGGTTGTCGACAAGATTGCTCGGTGGATATTCGTCACCGGTTTGTTGCATCACAACTCTTTCGATTAAGGAGTAGAGCTCTAGTGGACGTTGGTTCTTGTTGATTGCTTCCCATTGCGAATCATCGTGCAGTTTGTCTTGGAGACGCTGCGTGCATTGTCCAATGATGATGGCAAAGGCTTTTTGTTGGTTCAAGAGGTGTTTCGTTACTCTCTCACCACATGCCTTTTGATTTTGCCTCCATTCTCCTTTCTCCTCTTCCGTTAGAGGTAGCTCAATTTCCGATTGTAGATCGTAGTTTGCTCTTAGCATCTTGTTCTCAATCTCCGATTTTTGCTCTTCGAGAGATTCAATTAGATCGACGTCGGTAGCGTCTGTGTTGTTGATCTGGAGTTGGACTCGAGCAAGTTTCCTGCTCAGGGTGGCTAGCTCGTTGTTTTGTTGGGCTCTTATCATCTGTTCGTAGAGAGCTCGTCGGTTTTCCGCCGATTGTGGATACGTTGGCACAGGGGGCACGAACTCCGTCTTCGTTTCTAGCTCTCCCATGATGTCTCCTCCGTATAGGCTCCCCACATATTGCGCAATCTTTATTTGCGTTGTTCGCATTAGATCTGCAGACGATCTCTCACCGAGGTCGAAGATGTGCCCCTCCAATTCCTTGGTTAACCCGGTTTTTGTTGATCGGGTTCTATGGCTTCCGCCGCGACCTCCCCTGCCGCCGCGTCCGCCACTGTTATCCCCGCCGCGCCCGTCTCGTCCGGCACGGCCTCGTCCTCTCCCAGCCATTGTTGCTGGGGGTATCTCTGGTTTATCTTCTAAGAGATAATGTTGGGGAACCGCCCTGCTAGGCGGTCGCCTTTTCAAGCACACCTAGTGATAAAAGTTAGACTCGTATCCAATTTATTTGATTAGATGATTATCTCTTAGAAGTGAGCATACGTTGGGAGTTCCATCGCGACGATACAATTCATGTACCAAAAGAAACTGATTTAGGTACCAATGACAACTTTCAGGTACCAATCACAACCGATTCAGGTATCAACAAAAACTGTATCCTACGTGTCACGTGTACGTCTCCCAACACCCCTGTGGTGTTGTTTCCCCCCCCTCCCCGGCCCGATGTATTTCCTCGTTGGTTCTGCTGCTGATTCAGCCCTGTTCCCGTTGTCACTATCCAATTCTGTGGGTAGTTCGGCCGCTGAATTGGGATTGCATATTGTACCTCGTAGGTAATTCGAGAGAGGTTTGACGTTGGCCACCGTGGCCTCGTAGTCAGGGTTCCATCAAAATGTCCCTCCACCATCACTGTGTCGAAGAATGCTCTCCCATCATCGATGCTTGCCCATGTGATACGTCGGCAAACGTCCACCGAAAAATGCTGCCGCACATATGACACCGTTCGCAGCAGTAGGGTGTCCCTCACCTCCATGAGCCCCAGGTAATGGTCACAATGCTCCCCAAATAAAGCATGGATTAACGCCCCATAGGTGTTGATGCATATCACCAAATCTGCGAAGTTCTCTGGTGGTGTTGCTACTGCCACTCCTGTCCCCTTTTTCTTTTGTGCTCGAAACTCCTCATAAGTCATTGCCCCCCCCAGTCCGCGCCATTGCCTCCTCATGTTCACGAATATCTTCCACCTCCTCTGCCGTCTTTGGCCGGCAGCACAAAATTGTCAGCCCTTTCTGACGCGAGTTGTATAGCGCCACGCCCTCTCCAGGATTAAACTCCAGTTTTACAATCGCCTTAAAGAGGTCATCCGAAAAACACGGTGATTGATCGATGCCTCCCCCCCCTTTGTTCTGATCCTCCCATTTTGCCATCTCTGTCAGCAAGTGGGTTCTCCACGTGCCCACGTGCTTTGTCTGTTGAAACACCCACCAGATGTCTGGAATCTGTGCTGGGTCTGCCACTCCACAATATCCTTTCAATGTCGCAATCTGGTCCCGTAAGAAACGTTTTCCCCCGACCTGGTCTCCCTCCCCTCCCCCCCCATCCCCTCGTGCTCTTTCTGCTACCTTCGCCAACGTTGGAGCCAGGGCCCGTAAACCAGTCACCACCCCTTGTGACACTCTAGTTGCCACTCGTTCAATGGAGTCGACCCCTGTTACTGCCAATCCCCCCCCTACTATCCCACCCCGTCCCCCCCCTCCTTGTGCCGGTGGCCCCAATGTCCGTGCAAGGGTGGCTTCACACCAGTAGCGTACTTCTGGGTCTTGCGTGGATACTACCTCCGTGTCCAATGCCAACACACTTGATCCAGTGCCATCCACCTGCGAGGCTGCCAGGCACCAATCCAAAATAAGATCCCACTCTGTCTGTGTGAGTTGCGTTACCCCCTCATCAAGATGCTCTGATACCACCCGTCGTAGTTGCATTGGCAAGCACGCCCCCGCCTCCTGAAGTTTTTGTGTAATAAAATTTGGTAAGGCCAGCATCCTGGGTAGCATGACCTCCTCCACCACTCCCCCTGGTGTGGTCCATAACTTTGTCCCGTTATCTATATCTTGGTAAAACGCCGTGAACGCTGCCGTGTCCAGGGACACCTGTACCCTCGTCCACTCCCACGCATTCCGAGGAGGCAGTACTACTGCCGTAGGTGTAGTGTGCCCTGTCCTATCCCCAATGAAAGCAATGAACCTATCCTGCAGCTCCGGTGCCAACCCTGAAAATCCAAAATATTGCCCTACCGAGTGTACGACGTGTACTAGGGGAGATTTCGGTTTCATGATCACAAACGCCCGGAAACTCTGGAGCCCTATCACCTGTATTTTGAATGTTGCCACCTTTGCCGCCTCCCCTTTGACCTCACGTTGCCACGCCAGTTCTCTGCTCAGTTGCCTGTCATCCGGAGCCCCCCGCACCCCATTTCCGCTCCGTAGTATACCTTGAATTATGCCACTCTCCACGCCTGCATTATTTTGGGCTGCACCCCTGTTGTTGTTGTTGATGTCGTTGTTGTTGTTGATGATGTTGTTGTTGTTGTTGATGATGTTGTTGTTGTTGTTGTTGTTGGTGGTGGTGGTGTTGTCACCATTAACACTCTCCATGCCCCCGTCCGTTCCCTGCCCTCCCCCCATTGCTCCCAAGAAGTCCGGTACCTCCGCTCCCTCTCCGTCCTGTGCATCTTCCTCCCCAACCTCTGTCCACCCAGCAAGGTCGTCATGGACCTCCTCTTGTGACACCGCGCTCGGGCCACCCCCTCGTCCTCCCCTCCCTCTCTGTCCCCTCCCCGGCTCCCGCCGCCCAACCCCAGACAGCCGCTGTAGCATATTCGACAGTTCTCCCCGTGTCACTCTGTCACGACGCTTCCGTTACTACGTCGGTTCCAGGTGCTTAATTTTTACACTAACTCCAGCTATCACCTGTGCTCGCAGCCGCTGTCGCTCCCCAACGGAATGAGCTCTCGTGTCGCTTCGCTCCCCCCACACCTCACTTCCGTTGCAGAGGTCTCGTCTGTCCATCACCACAATCAAGTCTCCGACTGGACCTCGGTTCTTCCCGACTCGACTGCTTGCACTGGTGGATGCTCCCCTCTACCTCCGTCCTCGCTATGCTCCAAACGTGTTGAGTAGTGCCAAAATCTCTGGGTTAGTATCACCAATGCAAACCCAGCTCCCCCCTTTTTCCAGGCAAAAAGCCATCCCACTTGCCTCACTTTGAGGCCACCAAATGAAAAGGGGGGGAGAAGGTTGGTCGCCAACACGCCCCACCCAAAAAGGCCCTGTGATCGCTGGACATGCGCATCAAATGGGCAGCTCACACTGGGCCATCAACCCACCGACTCCCTCCGTGTATTGTTTTGTGCGTTCTCCTTCCTTACCCTGTTATCAAGTTGTTTTTTCAGTCAGCTAGATGCCATCGTCATTCACCTGTAACTTGTCCCACGCCCATAACTCTACCCCTAGTAACCTTGTTACCCCACCAATTCTTAGCTCATGTCGCCAAGCTCTACTCCCAGTTCCTCCATATTGAAAATGGTATCATTGATGTCGTGAAATGCATTCCCAGCAATGTTGACAAAGTTAAATTTTCGTTTCATGTCACTGGACATTCCCGCAGCATAACACGCCAGTTCCTCTCTGATGTATTCCTTGAATGTTGCTCCACGCCACCTACCCATCTTCTGTATTTGTGTATCTGAATATCCCGACAGTGCTAAAGCATTTGCCCCTCCACTGCGTAATGAGTGTGTATTGATGCGTTCCACGGGGATACCCTTTGCGACCGGGTATTCTAACGCTGTCGCCGCTTGTTTGAGACCCACGCTCATATCCTCCGCTGTAACATCAAACCTCAGTCCTTCCACCCAATATGCCGATAGGTATGTGCGTGCCTGTCCCTCATGATGGCGTAAGTGCCGATACCGGCGGCCCAGTGCCCGTACTGGACAATTATACAGCTCCCCATTGTTCTCCTGATACACACATACTCCCTTCCATCTGTTCTTTTGGTTGTCCAATTTTAACGTAGCCCCATCAGCTGTCATAATTAGGTGCTCCGGCGCATCTCGAGGTAAGCATCGGAGTTGCCCCTGACTATTCTTCCGGAAGAATGTAATATCCTCCATTTTGAATTGCACGGTTTGTTTTGTTTCATTCCTTGACCCCTTTACAGTGTACTCTCCTACTCGTAACAAATAGTAAAAGGCAATAAGTGCAAGGTCCCCTACCGCCCTGTCCAACTCTGTCGCCATGGCCCCCCGCCCAATCCCCGCCAAGAACTCTGGCACGTCTGCCTCTACTGGAAGCATTTTTTTCGTTGGTGGATCTGCCTTTCTCCACCCATCGTACATTTGCTGCAAACGTGGAATGATTTTATCAGACCCATTCACCTTTGTTGGGTTGAACTCACAGGCCAGCGCGATCTCCT
>JALLBB010000455.1:0-15205 GCA_036939735.1 Discostella stelligera | reverse complement strand
ATACACCGAGCTCTGGATTGATTTGGTATCTCGCCACTGAATGCTCATCATCGAGTGTACCGACGCCTGGACCAACAGGTGTTCCGACATCTAGACCGACAATGCCAACTCTCAAACCGACGGCACAACTCTCCACTGGTCTCCCAACAGCCAAACCGACGACAAAAAGCCCATCCAGTGTACCGACATCAAAGCCAGTAACCAATAGCCCATCCACCAGTCCAACGACTAGCCCATCTGAGGAACCAACCTTGTTTCCGACCACATCAAATAGTCCGACCGATTGTAAGTGTGTGTGCCCTAATTTAGCAATGTAACTAGTGAATATTTGCTGTTCACGAAGTAGTGGGAAGTGAGAGAAGTCGAGATGAGAATCAAGTTCTTGATTACTTTGTTGAATGAGTTGTGTCATGCATTAGATATTAGGTAGGTTGGAGTAGGCATCTTGGGCTTTGACAACGCGGATACACTGTCATCGGCACGCGACATTCCTTATTTCTCCGAGAATTTGCGGAAGGAATGGACAAAGAACTACCTAGATCGTATTGTAAATTAGAGGTAGATACTGTTTTCTTTCGAGGGTTTATGTTTTGTGCTTTATTAAATATTTCTGACCACAAACAAACAACACCCAGATGTCAAAGTGTCAATCTCTAGCCAAAAAATCATTGAAGAGTCGAGACCTTTTTAACTTCACAATTATCTATGCCTTTGCCGTCGCCATTTAAATTCAATATGTCGTTGTTTGGAGGCTTGACTCGGTGGATGATAATTACAGTTCTCGCCCTCGTCCCTCTTGTAAATGTATCAACAGCATCATCATCAACAACAACAACTTGTTTCTCACTGCCGCGCGCCGTGAATCATCGGAATCATTGTCGGCAACGGCATCATCGGCAGCATCGACCACATCATCAAATCGGTAGCTTTGCCGCCTGTAGCCGTAATAATAGCAAACGTGGGAGTATCAGCTGCGTTAGAAGCAGTGTAGCTTCCTCCCATGGCGACGCACTAGCCAACCGTCGATTGGAAAAATTGGCACAGATCGCCAATACTGCCCTGGAACGTCATGGCGCTGCCATTTTCAAACCATTCCATGCGCGCGTGGGCGTCATTAGTTCACCACCGCCACCAACAACAACAACGGGTAGCAGTAGTGATTCCGATGACGATTTCCAACAGAGATATCTTCGTCTAGGTCTGCTCGCCACGGAATCCTACAATAGCAATGGCAACATCAAGGACGAATACACCGTGGCCGCGATGCCCTATTACGATGCTGATGGGAGCGGACTATGCCTCACGCCGCAAATGGCCACACAACTAGTCTACAAGGATTTATTACCCGAGGGATATGATGGGTGGACGGGAGATGTCGGCCTATTGGCCATGCTGCTACTGAATGAAATGGCGCGAGCGAATGTTGTTGGTAACAGCAGGGGAATAGATTCACCGAAACGAAAGGAGGGGATTCAATCGTTACTGTCGGCGTGGATATCCGCATTGCCATCCCCCAAAGAAATGGAAACGATGCATCCACTCCTGTGGGATGAGGACGATCAAGAGAAATTACAATCCTCATCGACGAAAAAAATCTATCGACTGCTGGATGATATTGATGATGATTCTTCCTGGTTAAATGAACGCGTTTGGAGTTTGGATCGATCTACTTTCCCGGAATCTATGATCATACGTGTGGGAAGTAATGATGACGAAGAAGAAGTGGAGGAGCGACCATGCTTCTCTTCCCGCGGTTTCCGTTACGCCGTATCCATCGTGCGATCGCGATCTTTCTTCGTCGATGGTGCACTGCGTCTATTGCCATACTTGGACTTTGCCAACCATGATGATTACGATTCCCTTGAACTCAAGGGAGGAACACTGGGGATGATGCTCTGGGGAGGATCGGCCAAGGGTGTGCTATTGAAATCGGGAAAAGTATCAATTAATGTGGGAGATGAAATTCGTATCTCGTATGGACCCAAGGGACCGGCAGATTATTTGTTAGATCATGGATTTGTACCACCCATGTGCCGAGTGAGTGGGGGAAAGGGGAAGAAGAGTCGAAGTCCACTAATGGGTTCGGCAATTACCTCCGAGCTGTCGTTTGAGGTGGATGATTTGGATCGCTTCCGAGATGATAAATTGGACATTCTCGAATATGAAACGTACGATCTTGCACCAATGGAACCCCTCCAGACATTCGATGTCACCGGCGGATCTGGTTCCACGGGCGAACCCGATCCTGCCATGATACAGTTTTTAAGGTTGGTCAAGTTGGGTGGGAAGGATGCCTTTCTCTTGGAGTCCATATTTCGGAAAGAAATTTGGGGGTTTATGAGTGAACCCGTGAGCGAAGAAAATGAGAGAGGGGCCGTGACGGCTGTGATTGATGCATGTCAAAATGCCTTGGCGGATATGATAGAGGACAATAATGATGGTAGTGGGGATGGAAATGAAACTGAAAAGGATCAATTGTGCTCAATGGTGCGTGAGTCTGAACGTCAAGCATTAACTCAAACATTAATTTTCATGCAGCAGGAGTCAACAGCGCTGGATCTAAAAGAATATTATCAAGAGCGGCGATTAAAGAGCTTGGGTCTTGATAGCGAGTGGACACCTGAGGATGACATTAGTTTTGGTGCCACGCGAGTTCCCGGGGGAGCAGATTACGATTGGTAGAGTCATAAGGTTATGTAATGAAATATTTGATGTGCAATTAATCGAGCAATAATGTCAATCAGAAAATCTACCTCAGATTCCACGTAGGTGCGATCGATTCAATGAGAGATTCCTGTGCCAACATTGCCATTTTCCATCGTTCTGAAGCTGCCGCGTTGGGCATATCAATGCGTGAGACGTTCAACGCTTCGTCAATGTTATAGAAGGTTGCAAAGAAATCATATAGTTCAGCCTGCTTCAACGAAGCTGCCATCAGCATAGCAACACCACGGCTAGTTCCCTCGTTTAAATCGTCGTCGATAACTACATCCATCGACGAGCAATCAGCCAACATTTGTCTCCAAAGAGTATTTCTCTCCAAGGCCTTGCCACTTGCAACGATAACGCAATGGTTTGGGTTTACTTCCTCATCGCATTGCGAAGTGCAAACCCCTTGTATCAACTGAATGACACAGCAGATTCTCAGTATTACTGATTCAAGGCATGCATACATAAAATGGCTTGGCGTCGTTTCTCGCGTCAACCCCGAGATACAACCCTGAGCGCCGCCCCGAAAGCCTGTGCTTCTTTCGCCGCCAAGAAATGGGATCATGGACACTTCTCCGTGTGTGGCTGAGGATGACCCAGCCACAGTCCGTTTAAGCTCATAAACCTTCGAGACTTCTGATAGGCAAGCATCGAAAGATTCATTCGAATGCAAGCTCAAAAGGGAACGAGCCCACTCTACAACACTGCCTCCATCAGTGAGTGCACCACCCACTAGAATACGATCGCGATGAACTCGATAACAAAACAGTCCTGGTGGAATGGTGATACTCTTTTCATGTACACTCGGCGATGACAAAGGTAGACTGAGACATACCCGCGCTGCTGCAGTTGTCCCAATGGTCACAGCGATGCGTTGGCTACCCACTGCATTGCCCGACGATGTAAATCCACTACATTTACTTCCAATATTGGCAGCAGCTCCGTCACCAACTCCAAAGAAGAGATTCACAGGGTACGATTGAAGTTCCGGCCACCTTTTCCAGTAAAAGTTTTCACTTCTATCGTCGTTATAGCGAGGGATGCCTTCTCGAAGAAATGGTAGTGCAGCATCAAAATCTGCCAATGGTGGTAGAAGGTCAATACCCTCCGTGTACTCTTCATCCACTAGCATATTATCATCAGTGTACTGAACAACACCGTCACATGTCTCGACAAGGTCTACCATTTGATCGTCCCAAGTACAGGTACGAAAATCCAGCATACCCGTCCAACTAGCCTCGCTGTACGAAATGGGCATTTGTATTTGAGGCCTGCCACTCCAGCGATAGAGGCAGATGGCGGAGATCGTTGCCCACTTGTCAATCGTTTTGGCAATGACTTGATTATCCTTGTTGACGTAAAAAGCACGCAGCTGCGGCAGCGCGTAGGATGCATGGAGCGGTGCGCCTGTGCGTTGGTACATTTCATACAATTTCTCTTCTCCTAGGGAACTATCGGCGTTCGAACGCATGACGGTCAACCACAATATTCGACGAACAGATAAATACCGCTGCACGAGCACAGACAACAAGAACAACATGAACTTACTCTCGCAAACGTTGACACTCCTTCACAACATCGTCTCGATTGCAAGCGTAGCTACAGGTGGCGACATTTCCAACTGGATCACCGTGGATATCCAGGGCGACGAAGTTCATGACAAAAGTCGAAAACCCAATTGCCACAACTCGATAGGGGCAAGAGTCAGTCGCATGGCGCGCTAGCATTCTCTGCCGAAGTAGATTCAGCGTCTCATCGACGGATGCATCGATAGCAGCGAGCACCTCGTGTATTCGTATGTGTCCCGTGTTGGGCACGATGGCCTCCAACGCAATGGCGTGGCTGACACCCTCGACGGCTTGGACGAGCGGATGTGGAACAGAGGTTGATGATGATGATGCGTAATAGTTGTTCTTCTCTTCGTCGCCAGTACTACTCCCAGCCCCACCACCATGATACTGATGACGAGGATAGTATTCGTAGGCAGAGCAACGAATACTCGAGCTACCGGCATCGATGGCAAGGAGAAAAGACCTCATTATCATTGTCACGATTGAATGAAGTGGATGTAGCTGAGGATGATTTTTCGGTTTCGGTGCGGGATCAAGAGGTAGATACAACCTCCCTTTCTCAATGTCACAGTGGGATGGATGCTTGATTGGTGCTACTACGGTCACTCTGGAGACTAAAATATAAAATATTATATTCGAGACTATTGGCATGACATACTTGGCTGGTGGACTGGTTTTTGCTACACTCAAAAAGGAATAGGAGTGCTGGTCGTTCAGCAACTTGCTGTTGAAGTTACCCCTCAGGTACCTAACAAATAATTGGATGCGAAGATGAAGTTTTTCACGATAGGAAACACGTCATCTGAAATGTTCTGTACCTGGACACCCACTGAGATGGACGTTACTGACGTAACGCACTACTTAACAATTAGGTACCTCAAGAGAGAGATAGAGTCACCCTTTTCGGCCGGCTGCGCTGCCTGAGAGATAAAAGTACCATGGCCGATTGCAAGCTTCCTCTCTCTAACGCGACGACTCCTCTGCACTCATACCTTCGACTTCTTCCCCGTCGACCACCGGGATGTCGTCGCCCGGGCGGGGCCTCCATCCGACCTCCCCCACTGCCGCCATTCGCCATCCTTCAGGCCTCGCACACAGTTTGATTTACAATATATTTTACGCGAAGACGATTACTATTGATATCGACAACATCTCCAAAAGTAGTATCCGTGGATGCAGCGACAACAGTATTAACAGTCAACTTCAATAACATCATCCACAGCATCGGCACTTATTAGACTCAGTGACTTTAATGAAGTTGTAACTCTGTTCTAACTGAATTAATGAGCTANAGAAACTAACGCAACGAGCGTATCCACCATCGTACGTCGTCGTAGCTGCTTCTCACGGCTACCGTCGACAAGTCACAATAATTAACTGCGGACCTCATATGCGAAGGAAGCATGCTCTTAGTGCTTACAAACATCAATTCAACAAAATGTCATCATGATCAACTATAATACTAGAGCAGTGGTAGCTGTCCTCGCCATGTCCTCTCTTCCCTCCAATTATTATCTGACTTCTGGTGGGGGGCGAGGGGGCTGATATCGATATCAGACATCCGGCTAGTACCAGAGACCAGAGACACCATTTTGCATGAGTAAATGAATACGGATTTTAATTTCCACAATGGGCCAAAACGAAAATCCTTCACTCGGTGGAAAGCGAAATTGGCGAGAATGTGAATTTTGACGGTCCACCTTTTTACTCCTTTCATCCTCATTTTTACTAATTTACCTCCGGCAACCTCAGATCATGATTAGGTGGTTCATCCAATTAACTGCCCTCTTCGGCGTTGCATTCACTTCCGAAGCATCGTCTGAAAGCAGTATTCCAAAAAGGCTACGAACGGCGGTGGGCCCGGTGCCAATCTCAAGGCGAGCTGTTACGGGGGAAATCAATGATGCTTTCAACCCTGCCGTTGTATTTGTCGAGTTTTTGAATAGGTGCTCGGGGGCTAACTTGGACATGAAAACTTGCCTTGTGTCATCGACGGTTACGGCATTCATGGAAATGGAGAATGGACCTGGGAGGAAGTTGCAAACCGATGCGGAGGGCTGCGGCCGTCCAGACATTAATGAACAAGGTTTGCGTCTCGTTATGGATGGAACTAAAACACAATGCATTCAATCGGGTGTTTCCATAACGAGCGAAGAATTTGAAAGTGCCGTAGCCGGTTTCATGACCATCTTTCAATCCAATTGTTTCTGTACTGACGATGCGGAATCTAGGTTGATTCTTATGGAGATTACGCTGGATTCTGCCACGGACTGTGCGCAAGTCGATCTGGAAATGCCTCAATGTCTCAAAGATCATGTGGTATTGACGCTCAGCTCTGGAAACCCTGGAATGGATGGCGCAACAAGGAAGCTTCAAGATCGCGTGGCTTCTACTACATGCGAACAATCGAATCTAATTGCCAGTTCAGCCATGTTTGCGGCAACCATGTTAGAGGAAGGGAAGTCCAAGTGCGCAGCACTCGGCGTCTCTATCGGAACTGACTTGCTCATCAAGACGCATTCTGATCTAGTCTCCATCTTTTCTGCTCAGCAATGCTGGGGCATTAATTTGGACTCCTGCGAGGAAGGGACAAGTGATGATGGGCTTGGTAACACTAGCAGTGGTGGAATTAATGGAATCAGCATTGCAATCAGGTACATCGAAAAATGTGCTGGCTTGGAAATGAATACTGACTCTTGCTTGACATCAAGTTCGATGTCGGCAATTTTACCAGTGGCTTTTTCGCAGAGTCAACCCATTCGAGGTCGCCTTCTTCAGCCCTCTGAAGGCGAAGCGGAGTGCATTCCTCCTGATCTCAATGATCTGACATTACGCTATATTGTTGGTCAGTCGGCTATCCAGTGCAATAGCAAAGGCATTGATTTCTCTGCAGGAGAGGTTGAGCAAACTATCAACAGCTTTATGGATTTCTTCGGCGCAAAAGAGTGTTGGGCGGCGCTCTGCCAGGAACAAGCAAATCCATCTCCTGAGATGTACAAGCTGATTTTCGAAGAAATTGCACAATGTGCTGGTGCTCATTTTAATTGGAATCCGTGCCTTTTGGACCAAATATTTGCGCTTCTGATGTCCTCTGATACTTCGAACGATTCTTTGGAGAGTGTTCGGAGGAAGCTGCAAGGGACGTTTGAACCTTGCACGAACAAGTCGAACGAGGCCGAGTTTACCTTTGTTGTGAATATGTTGTTGGCAGGAGCCGAACAAAAGTGCCTGGAGCTAGGCGAGATAGTAGCGCCAGGTGATGTCACTGTGGCTCAATCCGAGCTGTTGAAGCTTTTAACTGCCCAGCAATGCTGGGGCACGCAGATTGATTGTGCGGTTCCAGGAAACGACTACCACTCAGCTTACCTGAATTTTGTCGAAGATCATGTCAACATGATGCTCAGCGAATGTGTGCATGCCGAAGCAACTACGTGCGTTTTCAACAGGTCGATCGAAGTGATGCATGGCATGAAACTTTTAGGCTGGTCTCTCGATGGTCGTTCTGAGCTAACTCAGCAGGTTGTCACTGACCCGTCGGCACTCTGTGTTGTACCCTCTGTTTCCATGGATGATATCAATCAGATCGCAGAGCACGCACAGGCATTCTGTGTCTCCAGAGGTACTGCGGCTCTGGGTTCTGATGAATACAATGTTGCCATTAAAGATCTGAATTCTTTGGTCTCTGAGCCAACGTGCTGGGACGAGTTATGCCAGTCCGCAGCCAAGGACTTTATTTTGGAACAGTGGATGGATCATTGTACATCACTGAATCTCGACTTTTTGTTCGCCCAAGTTCAGAGCAAGACAGATCTTGACATTGACATGGTAGAGTGTATGGTAAATTATGTTCTGTCAAAGGAGGAGAAACCAATCGCATCAGTTGCCTGTGAACCTCCACTCGGTGAATGTGGACTGGACATTGGCGAAGAAGCTTTCATTAATTGTGGTGGAGAAATAAATTTGCCAGCCACGACAACAGCACCACCACTTCAATTCTCAATGAACTTCGGGATCGATGATTGGTTCCCTAGTGAAGAGAATGGCCAGGAAGTTGGCGCGTACATCAACGAGGCATGCAGCGTGATCGAATACCTACAGTCTAGCATGACAATGTCGTGCCTTCAGCCAGTTTGTGAAAAACTTTGGATAAAGGACACTTTAACAGCTGATAATGGTGCCGATGGCGTTGATGACGACAGCACGGACGACAAAACACTGACTGTTGAAGCCCCCTCCGGCTCGTCTCCCCTGACCCGGCAACCAACTCGGAAGCCAACAGCGACTCAACCATTGAAGCAAACTTCAACATCGAAACCAACTTCAAATCCAACTTTAAAGCCAACTTCACCTCCGGCAACGATCAACAGTAGTCCTTCTTCTCGATGCGCAGCTATGCTGTATCTTGCTGTTGTGGTGGCGTTCACGTCTCTTCTCATGATTTGAGTCGCCGGTGAACGGCAATTTCTCGTCTGCATGAGGTATCTAACTGCTGGATGAGGTTTCACATCCGCCACCTTTATTGCTCACAAACGATCAAGAAAACTAAAACGACAGAGAGAGTATGAACAACATGTTACTGCACCGAATTTGCCAATATTCTTTTGTGTCATTTTCACCGTGGGAGGAACTGCAAAGAGGCTGCGGTATTTAATTTATTGATCTAGATCCTCAAACATCTACATCTTAGAATTTTCTTTTATCTTCTGAATCCTTACCTGTAGATCATGGATCACAGTCTCCGATGCCTTGATGGACTCACGCACGCTACAATTACTGACATTCGAGTTAAGAAGGTCGTTCCGCAATTGACGGAGTGTTTCGGACAGTGCCTTCATGCTCGCATCCGATCGTATTGAGTCATTGGTGTTTGACGAAGAAATCAAATGTTTCCACCACTCAACATCTCGCTTCAACCATTGTATCCTGTCATCACTACTGCCGTTCCTTCCGGTGATATCGCGTTGTTCGATGTTGCTCTCCAGATGAGACTTTCGACGTGGCCGTCGCTGTATTTTTTGGTCCAACTCGAGCCGCAACATGCCAATCTCTTCATTCCGTGCGTCAACCATTTGCATCAGTGTATTTCGCTTTTCTTCGGCGCTCATCAAACGTTGTCGCATGTTAACAATGTCCAAGCTTTCCGAATTGAGGAGAGTGTTATGCCGACGTGGGTAATTTCCTTCGAGAAAATCAACCTCCTCATCATCTTCTTCATCGATACCTTCCCCATGATGACAATCTCCACCTTCCGAAGTCGTCGTCATTTCCTCTCCCTCGTCTTCAAAATATTCATCCTCATCCTCCTGTGCCGCTGTCAGCACGAACGGAGGCCTGCTGCTTGCACTGGCATTCATAATGAAGGATGTCGTCAACGATGTATGTGCCTCTTCTATAGTGCCCGTCAGCACTTCGGTGGCCACTGCCGAGACTGCCGAAACCGAGGACGTTAAGGAAAGCATTCCCGTTTTGAATTCCTGGAACAATCCATTCCACTCGTCGTCCTCGTCATCACCGTCATTGTACGAACTGCCATCCTCATCACCATCCTGATCGAGAACGGCATGATCTCTTCCATAATTCTCATTATTCTCGGTTCGCCAACGCCCGTTCGACTCGTTCGTCTCAGGCTCACATTCCAATTCTACTGCCTCTTGTCCCCCCTCCGCTTCTTCTGCAATGTTTGTTGTGGAACTCGACTCTTCTTCGCCACCCGCCTCCTCAAACACATCCGCCACATCATCGCCATCGCTGACTTCGTCGTCGTCGTCGTCGTCGTCGTCGTTGGAGCGGAGAAACAAATCATTCATCAATTCGAACATTCTTTCGATTGTGAGTTGTTACTAGATACGACTACGAGAAATCTCCCGCGGACTTCATTCTGGTCTTCGGGGAGGAAGGACGACCGACTGGAGGAAGGGAACTTGATTTGGCGAATTTCACTAGTACGATATTCGTAGCCATAGTCGCCAAACTAGGTACGATAGGTGGCTGGTGGCCGGCTAGGAGGTAGAAGAAGCATTGTTAAGTATTGCGCATTGTTATTGTTCATCGTCCAAACTTATTATTCTACCAATGATGTACAATAATATATCATGATATGAAACAGATATTTCTCTGGCGTGATAGCGTGCTCATTCAGCTTTACATGGAAGTACTACTATCTCTATGCTCAATCTGTCAGTTCCTTAGTACCTGGAGGTAGTTGGATCCAAAGTGTCTCTCTAGGTAGTATGCCCAAGCGCAACGAGACCTAAAAGCGAGCTGCTGATTGAAAATGAGAATGCAGAGACTGCCACAACTCACTGGGGCAAATTAGATTCTCCACCTCATGCACAATGTACCGCTTCCCACCCTCCCCCGCGTGACTGCCAAGCATGTTCCCATTCGTATCTCGATACGTTTGTATTATTACATCTTCAAAGACATAGCTCTGGATGATTCGCACTCCATTCACGTAGAGAGCGCCACCACCACCGCCGTCGTCGTCGCTACCATCCTCCGATGTCGGAGCCACCTCGACGGGCAATTCCCCAGCTCGGGTGGATACCACACGAAACGAAGCCATGTTTTCCGCCGTGATTGGGACAGATACCATGTGATACGCTGCCATCATCGACACAATTGGTTGCAATTGAGGTTCGTTGCACGCCGCCTCCAATAACCGCAGTCGTTCTGGCACGAGAGCATTGTCGAACGCCGCATCCGACGGGGCGAATACGGCGAATCCTAATTCCGATTCGCGCATTTGCAGTAATGCCTTTGGATCTTGGTACAGTAAGGAACAAAATTTTGGATAGGATTCGGATAGGAATTGTTCCGCTTGCTCGCGCGAGTTGGAGAATACTGATGATGATGATGATGATGATGGAATCGAGTGACGTCGACGGGATGCTGCGGCGGTGGTAATGGCGGTGGATGTTTTCAGTGAAAGTATTGCCGCAGCGACAGATGTAGATGAAGATGATGATGTTGCGGAAGTGAAAGCGGGGATGCCTCTACCGACAGCTGGTGCGAAACCATGCGCCAGATGATATTCTTGAAGGACGCTGAGGAAGGATAGAATGATGGCGGCGACTCTGAATGAAGTTGATATCATCATCGTCATCATCATCATCATGGTGCCTTCCACTTCCAGTTATTATGAGTGATGGATTTTGGATTTGACACTTCCACGACGTGACTTTGAGATTTGCCACGTGGAGTGGTGCATATGATGATAATGACGTCACACTTAACAGTGTTTCCTCCGTCGTCGCAGTCTGTCCGTCACCTACAGGTACCTACCTGCACCTACTACCCATTCAGACCATGACCATGGCCGCCGCCGCTGCATCCGTCTTTGCCATCTTGCGGAACTTCTCCCACGAGCCTCTCCCCGCAATCTTTGTTGCTGTGGGAGGATTGGCCATCGTGAAGTTTTCACTGGGGGTGAGTTGAATGACTGCGTGCTGCGTGTGCTTGGCAATACTTATGAATTGCATTGTTGCCCATCTTCATTTCTCACCAACAAAAATATATGCAGATTCTAGGCGTTTTCTACAGATACCAAATCCGCCCCTCCGTGAAACTCGCCAAATGCGGAAAGTATGCCATCGTCACCGGTGCCACCGACGGCATCGGTCGAGCTTACGCACTCGCTCTTGCCAAACGCGGCATGTCCCTCGTTCTCGTCTCGCGGACCGAGTCCAAATTGAAAGACGTGGCATCCGAAATCGATTCCAAAAACTATCCCGGAGTAGAGAAGACGCGATACATCGTCTGCGATTATTCCAATTTCGATTTGAGTGCCAGGACGCACGTTGCCAACCAAATCAAGGACTTGGATATCGGGATACTCATCAACAATGTTGGACAGAGCTATCGCTATCCTCGATACTTCCACGAATTGACTCCGGATGAGATACATGCCATGATTGAAATGAATATCAATTCCACAGTCTGGATGACCAAATTGGTCATCGATGGGATGGTAGCACGTCGTCGTGGCTCCATACTGAATATCTCTTCCGGATCGGCCGACTTCACCATGCCGCTCTTGGCCGAATACGGCGCTGCCAAAATGTTCGTAGAACGCTTCTCCGAGAGTTTGGATGCCGAATACAAGGATCGCGGAGTGCGTGTGCAGTGCCAAATCCCTTTTTATGTCGCAACCAAGTTGGCCAAGTTGAGAAAGAGTTTGACGGTGCCCAGCGCCGAGGAGTATGTTTGGATGGGAATGCGATGGCTTGGATATGGAGGTGTGGTGCAACCAGTGAGTGTGTGTTTGTGTGTCCTTCTCTCTCTCTCTCTCTTTCCTCTAATTGGCGCACGTTTGGTTTGCCCCTACAAACCATCAGTTTTGGCTCCATGGCTTGCAAGGATGGGTCATGAAGTCACTACCATCATTCATCGTGGATAAGGCAGTAATGGGGATGCATGCCGGTATTCGAAAGAGAGGATTGAAGAAAGATGCGGCACTTGCGGCTGGAGGGAAGAAAGAATGAGGTTTTCACCACATGACAATTTACACGCGTTGGTTGGTTCCTTTAAAATAAACTACCCTACTACACGAAACTAAAGGTAGATTCTTCCACCTTGCACTGCATTGGTTGGTACGGTTGGCGTTGAGTTTCCAATAGAATTAGGCATGGCTAATATGGTTTTGTTACGACCAATTGAAAAGTTTATCTCACGGGAAATCAGGTATAGCGTTGACGTGCTCATTTTCTCCCAAGTGTCATAGAATGATTCGCTCCTTCAGCGATTAACAAACATAAGGAAGTCCCCCATCAGACCTTTTTTTCACCTGATCCCTCCTTATCTTCATCACTCTGGTGATTTAGATTGGACTCCTCAGCGCAACATGTGGATGTGGTGGTAGCGTCAAACGTCTCGACACCTGTATCAGACTTGGACAGTTCGTTCTCCTCCTCTTCCTTACGAGTCTCTCCTTCCTCCTCCTCAGTTGGTTCCAAACAATCTCCATCCGCTAGAATCATACTCAATGGTCGTCTCGTCTCGCGAATAAACTTGACCAGTACTCCCCAGGTGCCATCATCAATTGGTTCTCGTAAATCCCATACTCCACCCACTTGCAAGACTATATCTCCAGCATAGACTTCACCAATACGTGCCAACGGCGAATTGGGAAACGATTTGTACGGCGTGACACTTAAGATTTGGACGTATCCTTCGGACGAATGATGGAGTTTCACACCGAGACACGACTCGAGGAAGTGTACCTCCCGTGTCGGACCGTAGCGAGTGTCTATGATTTTGGAGGATATTGACGCATTCCTTGACTCCATATTCTCTTCCTCTGCATTCTTGGGTAATTCTCTCGCTACCACAAACTGTAATGGACGTGGAGCCACCTTCATCAATCCCACCGTCATCTTCCATACCGCCGAGTCAATAGAATGTCGTAAATCCACACCACATACCTCTCGTACTACATCTCCAGCGTATATCTCTCCCGTACGAAGTTGTTGTTGTTGACCATTGCCACCTCCTGAAGACCCTCCATTTGCAGCACGGTAGGGTGTCACAGATAACACACGAACATATCCATCGGTGTGACGGGATAGCTTGATCCCTAGTGAGTCCGTATGGAATAACACCTCTCGTTCTGGTCCAACATTGAGTAGTAGATTCGATGGCAGTTGTTGCGGATCTTGTGTCGTGCGTAATGGGGATGCAAACGATGATACACATTGGTAGAGGAGTTTATGTTGAATGTTTATCATGTTGTTGTTGGTATGGTGAAAATTAGCAAGAGAAGAAGCCGTCATGGGAGAGGATGGAGAAAGTGGGATATTTTTGTTGTCGCTCTTTGGAGTGGATGCGAGTGGAGAGGTGGCGTTTGCTTTAGTCGCGAAGACTGGCATGTCGTGATTGCTGCTTCTGCGTCTATCGTTGTGCACTCCATCATTTGCTGCATCTGATTCCTCCTCTTCCAATAGCATTGTCGTTGTATTGGCCTCCTCCAATTCCGGCAAGGTTACCGTTGTCGATGAGACAATTACCTCGTCATCATTTACGGTAACAAGATGATCCGATAGCATTCTCGAAACAATGGCCGATCGATTGGCGCTGGTAATTGCTTCGGATGAGTGGTAGAGTTCGTCGACACATTGCGGACTGGGTGTGGAGGGATTGGGTTGATTGGCGTCATCGTTGGCGTCGCTCTCTTTTGCGTTGGGTGTCATTGGCGCCATGGTCGCCATCATTATAGTGGACGATATTACACTTTCGTCGACGGTGAGAGAGATGTTGTCTGAAATGGTAAGAAGTAGAGACGACGAACAACCTACCTAGGTAGCTAATTCTGACTGTTCTGTTCTGACATGCAGCGCGCAGGAGTAATAGTCTTGTGAAGTTTAAGCTGCGCCACTGCAGCCGACGATGGTTTGTGATAGCAGCGGATAAGGACGGTCGTTGGAGAACTTCAACGGCATGGGCATAGAAGAATTTACTATGATGGGCAAAATCAACATCATGAATCTACTACCTCTAGAGAGGGATAGAGAGTAGAGAGGTCTATCATCATGAACTCTCTGTATCTAGTAATAACACGGTTGCGGCCTGGATGGCTGCATGCCGTTGGCTGTTGCTTTGTGCAGTGGAGTGAATATTTTTTTTCTAGGTTGCTTCGTGCTTTCTCGTCAAGCTTTCTCGTCAACGTGTACTGTATGTTTGTACTCAATCGGAGAGGTTAGAAGTCAATAACTAGTTTCCACCACACAATTTACACACAACTCCCCATTTTGTATGCTGTCGATCTCAGTAGCCCGAAGGAGTTCGCCCAAACAAAGCATACCCCGATCAAGATCGACTCTTGAACTATCATGTCCCCGCTCGGGTTCTTTGTATTGCCATCCGCCGACCCGTGGTATATCATCGTCGGAGCATCAAATTTGGTATTTGGGTTTCGAAAATTTTGGGCC
>JALLBB010000454.1:0-15190 GCA_036939735.1 Discostella stelligera | reverse complement strand
GCAGCGAACATGATACCTCGGAAGCGACAAAGGCGAGGAAACACGTTTTATTGGTCTGTGGGTGAGTTCATCATTTATTTTATCAAATTGGTTAGCGTGAACTACTTGTCGCCCTCCTCGTATCATGTGTCTGATGGGATGTCCTTCGTGCATTCTACCCCCATTCCCCTTCCATCAGACCTGGGAACAACGGTGGCGATGGTCTAGTGGCAGCCCGCCACCTAGTTCACTTTGGTCTTTCTGCCACGATTGTCTATCCCAAACACTCCACCAAAGCACATTTTATCAATCTAGTAAAACAATGTGAAGATCTGGGCATTCCCATCCTCGATACCGTCCCAATAGAAGTATCCGATGAACCGCGTTATGATGGAATTGTCGATGCTATATTTGGATTCTCCTTCTCCGGATCACCGCCACGAGAGCCATATGCTACTGCCATCGCCAGCATGATGGAATTACAACGACGACAAAAATCTATTCTGATTAGTGTCGATGTTCCATCGGGGTGGAATGTCAATGGCACAGAGGATGATTCTCCATCGGATGCTGCAACCAACAATGCATTCCTTCAACCGGATGTGTTGATAAGCTTGACAGTTCCCAAATTATTTGCAAAGAAATTTAAAGGGCGCCATTTTATTGGTGGGAGGTTCTTACCCCCCAAATTGGCAGAGAAGTATGGCATTAGGGTAAGTGGAGTGTGTTTTTTCATTTTTTGTTGAGTATTCGAGTTGATTTTTTGTCCGGTTGTTGAAATTATTGATTTGTAAACCTATCTATTCGTTTTGTACTCAACATTCGTAATGATTCTAAAAAATCGGCCTCTACATTGATGTTCGGATACAGATGCCGCCGTATCCTGGGAAATCACAAGTCATGGAGATATTGTATCATAGCTGAGACGTTTTGTTCATCCAACTAACCGTGCCAATATTTTCCCACGTGTTTCTCATGTTGAAGATGCCCCCCTATCCTGGTCTACGCCATTCAGTGGAGGTGGAGAAAATAATGAAGGACAGCATAAGAGCGAAGACAACACCTGACTTGGAGGATTGGGCTGCACAATATCAAGCTTATTTGAACGGAAAAGACGCTGCGTCTGCGATGAATTGTGAGACAAAATCCGTGTCGATGATTTCAGATAGATACGAGTCGGAAGAAGAATCGTGGGCTGTACAATATGCGAAGTATTGCGAAGAAAAGGAGAGGGATTTGTTTGGGTAGAAAAGACAACAACGCACAACAAATATTGCTAAGACATCTCTATTCTATTCTCGAATTGTCTTCATCATCGTCTGCCAATGTATACCACAACATAGATTTGTACAAGTTCACGAAAAATTGCCGTCACAAGTGGTCATGAAGCAACGTCCAACACGTCTGTAGATTCCTATTTCCTGCCCTCCGCTTCCTCTTCCGGTTCATCTTCCTCCTCCTCACTTAGCCCAATCACTGCCCCGAAGGAGTCAAAAAGAGAACCAACTGGAATACTGTACAAAGCAATTCCCGCTACACAAAGACGATGATGAAAATTGAAGGTGAAATCTAAAAATTAAACCACACAAGAGAATGACGATTAATTGAGTGAGTATCTTACCAACGCAAAGAAACATGCACACCACCTTGCCCTGCCACGTAAAATCTGATGATGAAAATTGAAGGTGTTTTGTGAAATCTACCATAAAAGAATAGGACGACGAATAGAATGAGTATCTCACCAACAACACCCCATTCGCCGACAAGGAAAACTGCCACATAGTACATCACATTCGGCATATTGTCAAAGCCAGTCTGGCTACACATATTGGGATAAAATTCATTGCAAGCCGAGGTTGATTCAAAATCAGCACATCCTGGCTCCTCCTCGGTTCCAAAGATTGGTATGGAGTCATCACACTGGCGGAAGTTTGGGTTATTCTGTTCAAAGATGAAGAACAAAGCTGAAGTTCCGACCCAAATTGTAATTGCCAATAACCCAGTTGCTTTCAAGACATCCTTCGATGCTCGAAATACGTTGTCTAGCTTGCTGAAGGCGACCAGGAAGTCCTCAAGCTGAAGTACTCGGAAGATCCTCACTATGCGAAATACTTTTGCATCATCAGCTGAGAGCTTCCCACGCCATGCTAGTACAGCCTGAATATACCACGGCAATATGGATACCAAGTCAACTATGCCGAAAAATGTTGTTGCATAGACCCAAGGTGAGTAGAGAGCAGCTCTACTCTTACCGGCGGAGAAAAGACGAAGCAGGTAATCTTTTGAAGTGCGGCAAAAGCATCTATGAGAGGCGTAGCCGAGAGACAACTGGATCCACAAACTGCTCACCTGATGTGAAGAAAAACACCGACCATTTCTCGAATTCATCAAAAAAGTTACCTGCTGCGTTCCCGACTCTTTTGTCAATTTCAGGAACAGATTCGAGAATAATGGCGACGATATTTGTGATGATTAATGTAGCGAAGAAGATCCGACCTAATTTTGATAACTGTGTTCGTGTTACTTTGCCTGTCTTCTCGTCGACTCTGCCGTCTAAATATTCTTTCACGCTCGATTGAAGAACGTCTACAGCTGGCCCAAAAGTTGATGGGGGCGGAGGTTGGCCACTCAGTTGTCTATACTTGATGTCGTACCAGTCATCGCCTTTATTAAAGGTAGAATCCTTATTCGTCACTGTGTGTTTGCGTTCAACAATCTCCGCAAAGCCAGATGCGATTACTCCAGATGGAACAGAAACTATGCCGACGGCAGTAATAACAATGAAGAACAATATCACCCTCCCAAGTCCACCATACTCAATTAAGGGGAAATCACCGGTCAAATGAATTCCCGTCAGCGGGAACGAGGTGAAATAGTCCTTGTAGCGAATCGACATTGAGCAGTTTTCGACACATCCATACAATGGAACAGGATCTATTTCCATTGAGGCATCATTCCGTTCTGCGATATACATCGCGGCAGAAAAGAGGAACCAAAGGGTCAGAGCAGCGTATCCAGCTACGATGAGGATCCTCCGCTTCAACCTGAACACATCATCAAGAAGAGATATTGATGGGATGTACTTATCGAGCTTGAGTAGCCTCATTAGACGCATCATGCGAAGGTATTCATCATGAGCGTTGATCCAAGAATCTGGATATAAATAGGCATAATAGAAGGGAACGATTGCAAGCAGATCAATGACAGAGTAAAATGAAAAGATGTACTTCACCCGTGCCAGTAAGCCGTTGGAGCAACTTGCAAATTCAGGATCGGCTGCGGCGCCGATGAGTCGAAGAATATATTCCACTGTGAAGATTATGACAGCCAACCACTCTACTTGATGGCCAAAGTTCTCATAACCCGGGACGGTTTGGACTATACCAAGCGCAACAGTAACTCCTATCAACACGTAGATGGAAAGTTCAAATATTACACCAGCGGTCGATCCAATACCGTTCACAAATTGGTAAATGGAAACTTGGACATTGCTGACTTCGCTGGGTTCATCATTGTCTGTTGTGGCTTCTTCATCCGGTGACTCGTCGTATTTTTTTGTCACAAGTTCTTCAAAGCCTGCACCCAGCACTCCTATAGGCACTCCAAAAACAGCAGTTGCAAAGAGACCGATGAAGCCTAGAAACAGTATCGCTTGATGAGTCTTACGGGATGAAACAAGTCACGCAGGTAATTATTACCAGACAATGTCGTGCTCACCGACAATCACTTTTCCCAAACTGGAATAGTTCGCTAATGGACACTCTCCCGATAGATTAAGCAATGTGATCCACATCGAGTTCGGGATTGTATTGTAATATTTCTTAATGTCATCATCAGGATTGGTTCTCTCTGTGTAATATAAGATGCTTGCGAATAAGATCCAGAGTAACGCCGAGCTGAACAAAGTCACAGACAAGACGTCAATATTCTCCTGGAGAATATATCCAAATGTTGCAATCGCATCGTAGCACATACTGAAGCGAAGGATCTTTAGCAGCAAGAAGATCGTTGGGGCATTTCCCGAAACAAACAGAAGGCCAACAAAATATGGAACGATGGAGAGTACGTCTATGATGCGCAACGGAGACAACGCATATCTGAAGAGACCGTCAAAATCTCCATACATGGGGTTGACACCTGCGCTGTACATGAGAAGGCAGTATTCCGCTGCGAAGACAAAGCCCGAGAAAAACTGAAACCACCATAGGAACGTGTGAAGCTTTCCATTGGCGTCGACAACTGAATCAACTACGAAGGCAAGAGCACATCCGGATGTCAGGGCGCTGACAAACGCTGAAAAATACAAGGCAGATGCACTATCCTGTCGGTGAAAGAAATTATACGCCCAACCCTGAAAAGTCGTTGCATCACCTAGTATTGCTGCTCCTCCTACAATATCTTCATTTGCCACAACAGCATCAGCATCTTCCAGTCGAGACTCAACTTTTCGTCGTTCTTGACGCCTCCGAGCAATCTGGTCTTCAAAGCCACTCGCGAGAACTCCAACGGGTAGAGCAAAGACGGCAACAGCAAACGCAGCAGTAAATGTTCCTAGGATCTTCCCCGATCTGCTGTGCCCGTCGAAGAGAGGATACTCGCCAAACAAGTTCATTAGTGTCCAGAAACTTGAATCTACTATCGATCTGTACACGTTCCAGCATACCTCCTCCACAACAGTACCGTTCTCTCCGCTCCACGATTCACAGCCTGCGGCCGAGCAATCCACGATGCCCCACTCGTCAATTGTACAGAGACTGGTATCCACGTCCTGACAGTAATCAGGTGCAGCTCCACAATAGATCATACTTGGATTCCTCCTTTCGGCAAGATAAAAGAACGAGGAGAGCTATTTGAAGTACGGATGGACGAAGATATGAGCATGGATCATACCAAAGACAAAATCGAGAAAGGACAACGATCCCTCGCGCCCTTACCACAGCCCAAACGGTAATCCCCACAAACAAAGCCGTCCCCAGCACATCTTTCTGGGCATAAAACACATCGTCAATCAGCCCTAATGCCAGATCAAATCGTCCCTCCACCTTCATCATCCTAAGCAGACGAAACATTCTCAGAAACGTCGACGCCCCCAGCTCCGTATTCGGCAAGAGGAAGGCATCGACGTAGAATGGCGCTATAGAGAACAAGTCTACCAGTGCAAAGAAGGTGAACACGAAACGCAATCGTCCGAGAACCCCCCCATATTTTTCTGGATCAATCATATCGGCGGTGAATACCCTCAGAATATAATCAACGGTGAATGCTCCCACGACGAATATCTTCACTGCGGATGCAGCAGTAGATCCAATCTCAAACCAAATCGCATCGCAACACGAATCGCATGTGGATATGGTGGTGATGGTCAAGTTGGCTGGGGCATTGTATTGGGGCAAGAACAAAGTTGATACGATGGAGGTTACTATCCATAGAAAGCTGAGAAAGATGGTGAACTGTTCGTAGCTAGCGCTGGAGGGACAGGTGCCCTCGAGGAATTGGAAGAGGGCAACTCGAATGGACGCGAAGGGCGGCATGGATGAAAGGAGGGGTGTTCTTCACTATTATTTTATGGTGAGATGGTACCACGAAGGCTTTTGCGTCCAACAGGAACATCATCATGATCTGAAGAAGATGGTCGAAATAAATCAAATCCACCGCTACCGAGTGCGCTATCACTATCAATCTTCTCATCGTCACATCATCATCATCTTCCCTGTCGAGATCAATCTGTGAATGGCGGAAATTTTTTTCAAAGGAGGCTCGCACTCGCATGGCGATGATGATGGTGATGGTGCCCCAGAAGGGAGTAGTAGTACTACTATTCCCATGTAGAAAGTGTACAGTGAGGCGTATGTGTTGTTGTGGCCCACCAGAAGATAAGAGTATCTAGAGAGTACGTAGATACTGTAGGGCACGAGCTCTGTCCGATGTTTATCGTCAGCACCAGCAGCGAGCGAGCGCCTGCAGCTTCACTGCACTGCTCTAAATCTAAATTGATTACACCTCACATCTCCCAGTGAAGACGGAGGGTGGTGGAAAATCCAACCTCGATGAGACAAGGGTGGTGGCCGCGATGCTTTGCTTCCTCTTCTTCGTCCTCATGGCACTGGCTAGTATGGCAACTGGCTTCAGTTTCGCGGGAACTACTGCCAATACCATGCGAGAATCAAGCGCTTCGTCGCAATTCCGACAGCTCCATCATCATGGGTTTTCATGTTCATCGCTTCCATCCACAAAATTACTTGCATATCAAACTAGTGGTGGAAATAGCATCAAAGGGGGGAGGACTCTCTCAACGAACGAAATTCTTAATCCCAAAATATATTTAGGAACGAGCCCACTGATGAAATCAACCGACGAGCCTGTTCCACTGTTCGTTGGACTGCGGCTTCTCATTCGAGCAGTTACCGAAATACTCGAAGCAGATTCTACATCCCACGACTCATTATTAAGTCATCTTGACACAACTTCCATATTACGAATCGAACAACCGATAGCAGCTGTTTATGCTACTGATCCCTTGTGTTGGATTCACGCACAACAAAGGTCATTAAATCAGCTCCGTCGGACACTGCGAGCTAATCCAGTTACAAATAATAGCAGTGATAATGCGCTGCCGCTGATCTATCTCAGAGATTCAGAGGGTCAAGTGGAGGCGGTTGCATTGGGGAGAGCTTCGCCGGCATATTCGGATTCATGGGATCCATTTGAGGGTAAACGTATTTGGGACACAGTCAGTAATGAGCATGACGGTGTTGGAGACGAGTTTTATCGTGAAATCCCTCGTATGTTCAAGGAGCGAGAATTACCACCTAGAGCTAGAATATACGGTGGTTCTCGTTTTGATTGGGAGAGATATCAACAGAAAATGAAGTCAAGTAGGAGCCAGTTAGATGATAGAGATGATTGGGATGAGTTTGGGGGCGATAGAGGGGGGTATTGGATCCTGCCTACGGTGGAGTTGCGTCGGGAGATTGTAGACAAAGAAATAATTCACAACGAGGCTGATGAAGTTACGGATGACCATCGAAAGAAGAACATCAAAATGAGGAGAGTCACGATGGCCGTTCATCTTCACAATTTAGCCCTGGCGTCCTCTACGCATCACTACCGCCAAGGATGGAGAGATGCTGCATCGCGTGTCATCACTGTGCTTCAAGCATTAACCGATGATGTTTCACCGGCTGTTGCATGTACTACCCTTCCTCCAATAGTATCGAGATCTGAGACAACTAGAGAAGGAGATGACGATGATGATTTAGGGCTATCTTTCGAACGTTGTGTCACAGAGGCATTGAGACAAATTCAAACAAATAATAATGGCGAAGAGGAAAAACTAAGAAAAGTCGTCCTTGCGCAAAAAGTAGAATTGAACTTTGACTCTTCCATCAGTGGGCTGGATGTTTTAATGAGGATGAAATTCGGTGGGCATATTGGTCACTTATTCTACATGAATCCCGGGGAAGAGCGAGTGAACAGCAAAAGTCTACGTGATAAAGGTGAAGGATGTATACGAACTCGGGAGTTTCTGGGGTGTACTCCAGAGCGACTTTTTAGGGTAAATCGCTCAGGACATGACAGAATAGTCACAACTGAAGCACTTGCTGGTACCAGGATTCGCGGTCTCACACCCTCTGCAGACAGTGAGCTACTGCTTGAGCTCTTGTCGTCGAAAAAAGATATCCTTGAAAATGAAATTACCGGTCAATTTATCAGAAAAGCACTTAATGAACTGGAAACCAATGGTTGGCTCGAAAACAGTCAAGATGATGAGGCTAAGAGTCATCAACAACGTTACTTCGTCCGACGACTGAGACATTTACAGCACATTTGCCAAACTTTTGAAGGAAGATTATCAAACAGTGCCAGTGTGATCGATGTTTCTAGATCTCTGTTGCGAGGTTTGCACCCTACTCCTGCGGTATGCGGTGACTCGCCAAAGTTGGCGCTTGAATTCGTCAGGAAACATGAATCCTTTCGATTCGATCGGGGTTACTACGCCGGG
The DNA here is from genome assembly GCA_036939735.1 of Discostella stelligera. Lineage (NCBI taxonomy): Eukaryota > Bacillariophyta > Thalassiosirophyceae > Thalassiosirales > Thalassiosiraceae > Discostella > Discostella stelligera. The sequence goes on along the minus strand of JALLBB010000454.1, from coordinate 7,209 downwards.
CCATTCGGTTACATTGGCCATGATTCGGCAGACATACTTGTTGCTATTCGTTCTGCACTGGTTATAAATTACCGCAATGCTGGTTCAGATAATCGATTGTCTCTCTTGGAACGTGACCGATCAATAAATCATAACCACAGAGTGGATAGTAATGCTCCCATATCAAAGGTTTCTGTGTTTGGAGGAGCTGGCATCGTAGAAGGGTCAACTGCGCAAGGCGAATGGACAGAGATATCTCACAAAATTGGTGTCATTGCATCATTGTTCCCATCATCACCAATTACATTACAGGGGCTCTCCTCACCGAATGTAGCGTGGTCGACTGCATTCATTGAAGAACTAGTGCGATGTGGAATTACACAGTTTTATATATGTCCTGGCTCGCGCAGCACTCCCCTCACATCCGCAATATTCAAGTCGATGCGCTCAAACGTGGGAGTTGTACGTGCAATTAGCGTTCATGACGAAAGAGGAGCCGGGTTCCGAGCAGTTGGGTATGCCCGCCAAAATGGTCGTCCTGCTGTTGTCGTTACATCTAGCGGGACAGCTGTGGCAAATTTGTATCCTTCGGTTGTTGAGGCAAGTTCCGATGGAGTGCCTTTGCTCATTTTAACAGCAGATAGACCTTATGAGAACCGTGACACGGGTAGCAATCAATCCATCGATCAGGTGAAGATATTTTCGCCAACATATGTTCGATGGTTTAGAGACATACTCCCACCATCCGATGACGTTCCTGTATCACTAGCACTATCAGATGCAAATCATGCTGTTGCGATGGCAAAACAGTTGATGGGACCAGTTCATCTCAATATCCAATTCAGAGAGAACTTGGCTCCGGAAAGTGGTCCAATCCGGAATGATAACCGAATCGGTTCGACTACAATGTTCAACAATCTTCGGTTTACAGATGTTCTAGGCTTTTCACATTGGTCTCGTTCTGGAAGTTCATGGCAAGAAAATTTCTACCCCAATAACAATGATGGTCAATCTATTTTGGAAGTAATAGAGCTAATAATTCAGTCTCGTCGCGGAATAATAGTTACCGGCAACCTCCGAGATACTCAATGTCATAGTGATGGAACTGATTCATTAGCGGCAACAATTGCTTATTTTGCCAAACTTATTGGCTTTCCTGTTCTGGCAGGCATTCAGAGTGGGGCTTTGCGACGAGAACTTCCTGTCGTTCCATACTCGGAGTACCTGTTGAAAAACCCTCTAATTTCAAGTGGAATGAAGCCGGATTTGGTTTTGCAATTTGGGGCACCACTTATTTCGAGTGAGATTTCTCATGTTATAAAGAGCAATCCCAAAGTTAAGCATGTTCTCGTTCAGAAGCTATTTCTGTGTGAACGAGCCGATCCAGATCAGACAGTCACCCACAAGATCTCTTCAGACTTGAGGTCGTTTCTGAATGGTATGATCGAACACCTCAACCAACGGGTATTTTCTGAAAAGATTAATTTTGGAAGTGAACTTTCGCCTTTGCTTTATCTTGGTCGTGAATTGCAGAAGCAGATGCAACATATAATTCTACAACGTAGCGAAACGCTAAATGATGACGGTGTTACCCTCACCGAACCACAAGTGATGACGGCGATATCTGAAGTCTTAGGTGAAATATCTTCGGAACAACCACCCATGTCACTTTTCTTGTCTAATTCTATGCCAGTGAGAGATGGAGAGTTTTTCTTTTACCCACCAGAGCTGAGCAAGAGCTCGTTTCCTCTTTCGATTTCAGTGAATCGCGGAGCAAGTGGTATTGATGGAATCGTTTCAACCGCGACAGGATGTGCTGACAATTCAAAACTAACAACTCTTGTCTGCGGTGACGTCTCAGCGCTTCACGATCTGAACGCTCTTTACGGCTTAAGTCAGGATAGTAACAATGACTCACAATCTACTTCGGCTTTCAACCAAATTCGTCTTTCAACTGTCGTTGTGAACAATGGTGGTGGGGCAATTTTTTCGTTCTTGCCCATCTCGAAGTATGGCCAAGATATTGGGTTCGAGGAATACTGGGGGACTCCTACCGGAAATTTATCCTTCAAGCAAGGTGCATCCGCCTTTGGTCTGACTTACAAATATGCATCCACATTCGAATCCTTCAAGGCCGCATATCTTGCCAGTATCCAGTCCGGAGGCAACACCCTAGTAGAGGCGAAAGTAGTTGGACGAGCAACGAATGTTGAAGTTCACCAGAAAATCACTCGCGAAGCCAAATGCGTTGTTGATGGAGTATTAGGTCAGCCTCCTTCCCGCGATCGCGCACTGCCTGTAAAGTGGTACAACAGATCGCCGAGCAAAGAAGCCAAAACTCTACTTTTATTACATGGTTGGATGGGAGACAACTCTGAGTGGGATTCAGTTGGTGATGTGCTGAGCCGAAGCTTGTCAGGAGAGTGGAATATTGTTTCTATAGATTTGCCTGGTCATGGAGACTCACCTATCATGCTATCGTCAGATCAACAGGTGGCATATTCTTCGTTGGACCTCGATGCGCAAATGAGATCGTCTCAAATCTCTCCTTTTTCTTTGGACTTAATGGCACGCACTGTGTGCCACTCACTCACACTTGATCATGGTCTTACGGAGTTGGCTGCTATTGCTGGGTACAGTCTTGGTGGCAGGATTGCGCTTGCCATGAAGCGGCTCTGCTCCAAAAGTCTTTTTGTTCAGGATAATGATTTAGGCGATACGCCTGCCTCAATGTTAGTGACAGATCAAACAAGAATGATTTTACTCGGGTCCAATCCAGGAAATCTACCAAACTTTCAAAGCAACACTGATGACTTTCAGCGATTATCTCGTGACTTTTCCTTGGCGGAATCATTATTTTCGTCATCCTTACGATCATTCTTGGTAACACGTTCCGAAGACGAATCATTCTTGACCCAATTCGTGAAAAAATGGTATGATACGAAATCGCTCTGGGGCGACCTACGTGGAAGACATCCTATGGTATACCAAACGATGGTGAAAAAGCGAGTCAAAAGCCTTGTTCGCAGGCGACGTGATATTGCTTCAGTTTTGTGTGGGTGCTCCCCGCCGAATACTTGTCAAGATGATTGGAAGGCCGCAGTTCCATCAAATACGATCTTTATTGCTGGGGCCTTGGATAAAATATATTCTACCATTGGCCGTGTCTGGGGAGGTAATTGTGGCATCGCTCGATACATAGAGCTTGACAATACGGGCCATGCCCTCCTTGTTGAGGCTCCTGAAAGGATATCATCCATAATTGCTGGCTTTGTCGCCAATGTAACAATTGGGGCTGAATATTATGACGCACTGGGATCGCGGCAATCGCGAGTCAGTACCACCGATTCGTTTCAAGCCAGGACGCCATTGAAAGACGAAGACAGCGGTATCATGAACCCAGCAAAACTGCACCAGGTTGGTGTCTTGGAATTTGAAGCTTTTTCCATAGATATTGGATCCAGTGATGGATCAAAATCAGGAGTTCGAGGCATTGGATGGGGTGACAGCGCTCAATTTGGCAACGAACTGACGCGACGAGAAGGTCTCATCATTAGTATCGCGGCGAGAAATGGGATAGCAGTTGGAGTCGGAGAAGTGTCGCCACTCAAGGGACTCCACTGCGAGACGTTACAACAAGCAGAGATTCAAGTACGAATGATCAAAGATGTTCTTTCGTTGGATACCGCGAAATGGCCAGAGTTCGACGCCGCGCGCATACTTTCACTAGATGGATCACTGACTGATTGCGTTGACCGAATATTTGACCTCGCTGGCATCAATTCAGTTTCCGCCACTGCATCTGTTCGGTCGGGGCTAGAAATGGCTCTTCTCTCTATGAGCTCACAATTGCTTGGAACGCTCTTACCTCAAGCTTTGTTCATCAATCGTTGGCAATCTCCAAAACCGACAGCGCAGTCGTTTTCTCAACTCCCGATAAACGGACTTATTACTAAGGGTGAACCCCGCCCAAGGGTCGATCAACAACGGGGTAATGAAATAACTTTCCAGAGTTTGAAAGTGAAAGTAGGGCAAAGCGACTCTTCTAGGGATGCTCTCCTATTGATTCGATTGAAAGAATCTTCCCTGAACAGCATCAACCTCAAACTACGCGCGGATGCCAACAGAGCTTGGAACGTCTCCACTGCTGTAAAGTTTGTTGATGAGCTAAGGGATGCCGCCAGATCAGGTGATTTCGACTTGAGAGCATTTGAATTCATCGAAGAACCTTTAGCACCGCAAATTGTTAACGGGGAATGGAATTTCCACGCCCAAGTAGATGCATTGGAGACACTTGCTGGTATCGGGAGTCTCAGATATGCACTTGACGAAAGCCTGGCAGATTTGGTGTCCATTCATGAAAGGAACTTTAAGAGTATTGCTCAAGATCTGAGGAATGTCTATGGCGGGGAGAAAGCCGGTCAAACAAAATGTGCTGCATTCGTGCTTAAGCCGGCTTTGCTTGGGCTTGAGCTGTCAGTACAGCTCGCAAGGCTTGCACAGGATGAACTCCAAATATGTCCCGTCTTTTCATCCTCGTTTGATTCTGGAATCGGACTAGCATTCACGGCTATCCTTGCTGCAGTAAGCGATAATTCTCCTTCTGCGAAAGGTCTGGAAAGATATCCTCATGGGCTTGGAACCTTTGATATGCTCGGTGGTGATACGCTATCTCCGCCTTTCGAGTCATATGTGAATAAGAATGGGATGCTAAATGTGGCGTCACTATCGCGAGCTCTCTACGGTTTAAGTCTCGATGAAATGGGCGATCGCTTGCCTGTGTATGAAACGACGAGAGCAAGCGAAACAGATGTACCAGCAGTATCGTCATCAGAATCTAGCAGCTACCTCTCCACGACATCATCAGTGTCTGGTAGAGATATAACAGTTTCTGTGTCCCTTCCTCTCCCTTTCTCTGATAGCATTGCAAGCTCTCGATTCACTGACTTGCCGCAAATGTCTCGCTGGTCACCATGGTTGAATTCCGTGACATATTTGGATGAATCTCCTGAACTGACGGAATGGAATCTGAGTATACGCGGCGTCAAATTTCAATGGAGAGCGAAAAGTGAGGTCCTTTCAGACCCGAAAGGTATACGATGGGAGTCAATTTCGGGGTTGAAAAACAGAGGCGTCGTCGAGTTTGAGCCAACTTCTGACGCCTCCTGCACCATGAAGCTTAAGATGAGCATAATTATGCCGCACATCCTTGTATCGCTCTTCCAAGGTGTGCCGTCTGTTGTTCAGCACTTTCTTCAGAACAAATTGCTGAAGTGGAGTTTGGAGATGTTTCGAGATGTAGTCAAGGCGGATCTAGCACTGGAACGAGGTGACCAAGAGCTTGGTGATGCCCTCTTCGGCGCGGTGGAGGGGCGAGCAAACGCGCTTGAAGAAGCTTTGAAATGATCACTCGTAGAATAACTGAAATCATCGAAAGCATTTGCTTATAAAAATCAAGAATAAATGCTGACTGCGATCTATGATAGTACAAGTTTATAATAGAATGCCAACATCTAGACTTTGCAGTGCAACCGGGCAAGAAACACTGCTCGACACCACAAGTATAAAATATTATCAAGCCAATTTTCTTCCCACAGTACTTTGTACTCCTCCTTTGGAAAGTAGTCTCTCGCGTTGGAGTTCTGTCTCTGTCCAACAGTGACTACGCTGCTTTTCTCCTCATCGACATTTCTATTTCCTTTCACCATAATTTCTTTCCATCCCAGCAGCTCTTCCATGGCCAATTTCCCTAACTGTTTTTCTGTCATCACGTCCATGGGGAGTATCAAATCAAACTGCGAGAGGGCTTGAATCGCTTTCAGGAAGGAATCTTTCCAGTCAATCTCTTCCCCAGGCTCTACGTGCGCCAATGATCCACCAGAAAATCTCCAAACTATATGGTTCGAACGAGCCATATTGGTACGAAACCCGGTGACAGCAGACCCTACTTGAAATCTTTTCACGCCCTTCAACAGATTTTCCCTCCATTCATTAAACGATTGAGGTTCGAATGCATCATCATCTCTCTTATCCGTTTTTACTGTTATTGCAAAGAAGGTGTAGGCCGATAAAAGTCGATCGCAAGGATCGCGTAGCGTCGTCAAGAAAAGTAGTTTAGGACCATACGGGGGATTGTTTTGTGTCTTAATTGGAGTCCCATCTAATTGCCTCCCTGACATTTCTAACTTCTCCAGGCTAAGTCGAGAAAACAAACGAAGCGCAGTGAGAAATGCGAAAATTGACGATTCAAAGTCATGTATCAAAGATAAGATTGATCTGACCTGAAGGGATCCCATTCATTGGAAACGATTGCATGCCCTAGTTCTGAGATATGATCGGCTAACTCTTCATTTGACCACGAGCCAACTCTCCCATCCAGCAGCTTTCCCTTTCTTGGCATGCAGTGATATCGTGGGACTTGCCATCTCATCACTAGAGATTCCAAAGGTATCAAATGGTTGAGAATGGAGATGGGTGTGCGTGTGCGCGACGTGTTTTGGACACAAAAGAAGTAATCACTTACTATTCGACTCGGCAAGTGCACAAAACGTGGTCCCCCCTGCTTTCTAGGAGAGATGAAATATTGTTCACTTTCACTGGATTTCCAATGCAATGAAACAGTAGACAAGATGCATCGAATATACGTACTTACTGACAAATGCTCGTACCAAATTGCCACTTCAGTAGTTCCTCTTTCGTCGCCTTCGTCGCTTGCCAACTCCATGTTCTTTCGGTACATTTCCGCAATTGTTTCCGAGTTGTATGGTCGTGATGGGAGCCATGGAACATGAGTTTCTGTTTGCCAGGGACACTTTCCACTCTCTAGCTGCTTAAGCGAGAATGGATCATCTCCATATTGACCGTCGTCCATTCCAAGCACATCCCATAATTGAGCTGGTGGCAGTTCCGCCAATTTAGTGAGATAATTGACAACTGTATCAATCTTCGCTGCTGGATGGACGTAGTGCTGCCGTTGTTGATGGTGTTGTGATCCATGCTCCAGCTCCAGGTCACCACCCCGCTCGCCTGACAATAATTGACTATTGCTATTGTGCACTCTCACTGTCACACGCAAATACACTAGAATGACAAGGGAAATGAAAAGTGCGAGACACCGACGTTGATAACGATGTTGTTCGCTTCGTCGCCTTCGGACCGAGCTGGTGTGGCCCATGCTAGATTAGTTAGTACTATCAAGAGGAGGTGCCGCAGACCAAGACCACTGCTGCT
>JALLBB010000453.1:0-15222 GCA_036939735.1 Discostella stelligera | reverse complement strand
TCCTATCGCGCATGCGCTAGCCGACGCAGTCCCCTCCCGACGCAGTCGGGCTAGTGTCCTTGATAGTACCTCTAATACTGGCAGAGGCGATAAGGTACCAGTCTTCAACACCATTCAAACAAATGGCGCATCGTAAACGAGGAGTAGGAATAGCACGTGCTGGAGCCGCAGTGTGAGTTTCGTCATCACTACTTCGTCCCAACTCCCACCAGGCCCCGTATTGCCTCCGTCTCACTGGGTTGTCTCGATTCTCGGTAATAATCATTGCAGCATCAAACCCAAGGCAGACGAACTCAAAGCATCGGATCTCGCGTCAGCAATTGAAACCATTAAAAAGTTAGAGGAGAAGCTTGCCAACTTTGCCAAGACGCACAAGCACGCCATCCAACACGATCCTGAATTTCGTGCCAAGTTTTTGGAGATGTGTGTGCCATTGGGCGTGGATCCGCTCTCGACATCGAAAAGCTTTTGGGGAGCCATGCTGGGACTGGGTGAATTTTACTATGAATTGTCGGTCAAGGTTGCGGAGGTTTGTATTGCGAGCAGATCGAGAAATGGGGGCATTATACGGTGCGAATAACATGACCTATGAGACCTGCAAACGCACTCACCGCCGACATCCAAGTTGCTCACACTCAAAAAATGATGATTGCTTTTGCTTTTGTTGGTCTACATACTTGAAAGAGTATCGGAAGTGAAAGACATACTGATGCAACGGGGTACAAAGTTTCAATTCGCAGAGTCCAAAGTCAAACACTCCTACAATGAGGACGATATAATAAAAGCTGTCAAGAAGCTATCGAAACTGGGGTCAGGATTTCGTACCATAACAGTTGGTCAAGCTGCTTTAATTGTGTCTGTTCCAGAAGAATTAGATGATGATCACATGCAAGTGATGAATTTGGCTGAAGATAATCGACATGGTCAAAACGGTAAAGTTACGATTGATGCCATATCGAGAGCATTTCGATGGGATGAAGAACGATCAAATAGAGCTTTGGAGTTGTTGCTCGCCAAAGGAATGATATGGTTAGATGTGAGCCGAGGGGAAAAAAATTATTGGTTTCCTAGGTAAGTGGATATTGAGTTCTCATGGTTTGTGATCTTTTTACAAGCTTCTCCTGACCCTCGGCCTTCCATAGTTTGTGGAAACAAAGAACTCGATAATATGAGTAGGACATTCGATAATGGAGGCTGTGCGACGTAGACTAGCTCGACTTTGTTCCTTCCATCCAAAGTGCCTCTAATTATGATACAGTTTCATAGCATCAGATCACACATCCGTGTGCATTTGCTATCAACTTGACACCGTATTGTCTGTGTGGTATGAAAAGTCGACCATTTCGAATATTCCATCCGACCCACCTATTGCAAGGAATGTTGCGCTCGTTTTCGACTGATTCGGAAGCCAGCATAATGATGTTATTGAATTCCGTCCATAATTCCTAGTCAGCTTTGTAGTGCTAATGATGCCCTGTCGCTGCCAGTTGTAGCTCATTTCACTAACCGTCTTCCCACATTTGAGATAAGAGAGATCTATGATCGAAACAGTACCATCCTCATTGCCGATGCCAAGCATGCCGCTGGCATGCCAATCCAGGACATTGATTTTCGACTTGCATGGAACTTGAATAACAGTTTCCCATATTTTCTCATGACTTCGTATCTCTAATATCGCCACGGTCTCATTTCCCCCTCCGAATGCAAGATAGTAAAGTCCTTTTCTCACTGATGAGCCCCAGCATAGTGAGTATATAACCGACTTGAAGGAAATTGTCGATATCAACTCCCAATTCTCTGGGGAGGACGAAGTTACATCGTAGATGGACAATGTAGACCTTCCAGAGACAGTTGCAAAGACAGCACTGTCGTCGGACCACGAACATGATAATGCATGATTCCGATGTGCATCGCTTTGATAAAGCACACGGACACAGGAACAGCCTTGTTCAACATCGTACACTCTGGTCTGATCAGAGGATAATGCCATGAACTTGCTATTCGGGCTGAATGCCAGTGCAGTAAAACTTACGCAGTTATGCAAAATCTTTCTGACGAAGAACCTTGTCATATTATTTGGGTGCATTCCCTCCGTACCACGGTACAACGTGTCAAGGAGTACAAATGTACTGCCACAAGCAATTGCAACAAAGTTCCCGTCGGCGCTCCATTTAATAATCATTTCACATCCATTACCAACCACAGTTTCGTAAATAGTAACAAATTTCGATGCCGAGGTATCAAAGAAAGTGACCAACCCTTGCTCATTTCCAACCGCTAATAAGTTTCCATCGGGTGAGAATTGTACTGCAAGTATAGATGATTTTGATCGATAGCACATTCCTTTCGGCAATCGTTGTTGAGATGATTCGTATATCACAACAACGTTGAATTGACCACAAATAGACAAGTATTCGTCTGTTGGGTGCCATGTCGCATGAAGGGGTATTCCACCATTGACTCTAAGTGATGTGACGTCTTCCCATGACATACTAACATCAAGCAGTGATACAAGATGAGAATCTCCACCTGCAGCCAGGTGAGTTCCTCCACGCGAAGGAGCCAAAAAGGTGACCCATCGATCTCTTCCTATCTTCCTCAGAACAGTGTACTTAACTGCATCAATAATTGTTATTGCGTAGTCCTCTCCTCCGGAATACACGAATTTGTCGTCCGGGGACCATTGCACATCCAAGATACTGTCATCTAGTGGAACATCTTTCAGGGGAGATAAAGCTGGTGCCTCGCCATGCCGTATGATGACAAAGAAATACACTGAAAGCAAACCAGATCGATCACCAATTGCGAGCTTTGTCCCGCCATGGCTGAATCGTAGGGCCGTAACCCAATCGGATCTTTCTATGCTGTGCAAAATAGTACTCGTGGTTGATCCGTCGTGCCCAATGCGGACATCAGCAATAAGACACTGATCTTCTCTATTACCAATAGCAAGAATATTAGTACTCTTCAGCCAGCAAAGAGCGCCAACAAATCCAGTCTCAGTTATTACATGGACCACTTCGAAAGAGTACTGTGCGCCTCCAATAGCCGATGATATGCACGGTTCCACGATTGAAACCGCATCACCAGTCCCTCCCAAAGCAATATAGGTGCCACCCCAAGCAATAGCGCGTATAGAATGTGTACTATCATTCATGACTTTTCCATTGCGGATGTCGTGAACAACTCGCCACGGAGCACGCGATCTTGCGTCGACTATGGAAAGGCCATGGTTCTCAGTTGCCATAGCCAAATATTTCCCATCAGGACTCCATTCCGTCTTCCATGTCCAGTTGCCTCTATTCAAATGATGTGTGATAGTTGTCTCAGATGTATGTAATTCGTACTGAGCACAATATTCAGTTGATTCTTTTTCGCTCGTGGTCTCCGTGCAACCAATACCCGACTCTGCGACAATCTTTCTTTGAAGCCAATGTGGCATCGCTTCTGTGACGATCGCTGATGATGATTGTGAAATGTTTGACTGACCTCTTGTCAAATCCAAACGACTCAATCTAGAATCGCTCGTACGCAAGGAGAAGTGACTGCTCATCGATGCACCAAGAGAAGTCTTGTGATATCTTTTTGTCGATTTATTTAACTTAATTCTGTTCGCATGCGCTTGTGCTTTTTTCAAAGCGACTGATACAGACGAGTTTGATTTCACAGTATCATTAGCAAAATCTTCATTTGAATCTATGCTCCCACTACGCAGCGTGCAGCTTCTATGTGAAGAGGCTCGATCTAAGCCATCAAGTTTGCTGAGTACGAGAGAACTCTCCCATGCCTTCTCCATATCAGCGGAAGACATAGACCCAAGTTTTCCAGGTAAACGAATGCTATCATCAATTGTTGCGCTTGAAAGTGATTGAGTGTATGCTAGCAGCGAAGTAAACGAATCGTTAACAAAAACTGGGAGAGCTGAAACATCACTACTGCTGTTAACACCTATTCGATCACAACGAACGTCAAACTCTTTCGGAGACGAATCCGGTGAAACAGATAATGAGGCTCTTAATTGAGAAATCCCGCACGTGGAGCCTACTCGACGATTGCACCCAGCAAGCTTTAATATTTCAGAAGTTGACTTGGATTCTTCCTGAGCCATGCGTTCCGCCTCGGATAAAATGGATGCTGTAATGTCATCATATTGCGAGGGTGTCGCTGCTGGTGAAATGGATTTGCGTGCGCAACTCATGGTAGAGAATAATAGCTGTAGGAAGAGAGCAGTAATTGCAACCTGATAGTAGTGTAGAGATATTGTCAGGGTCGGATGAGTTCCAGAATCCAGGGGAGCAGAAGCTGGAACACTATTAAAGTAGTAAGTCAGAAGTAGGCCATTACGACGAGTTTTTCCACTACGAATATGTAGCCAGTATCGCTAACTTTGACATGAATGCTAATAATGTGAGACAGAAGGAAGGAAGTCTTGTTTCGTGCCTCTTCTCCCTGAGAGGACTCAGCTGTGATTTCTCCTTCTGATCAATGAAGGAATTTGTATATTCAATCATGAGAAAATCTCTTCTCCTGGCGTTGAAATTTATTATTATGACAAAGTGCGAAGTTAGGGGAGAGGGTGTGTATGTATGCCCGCCGGGCTCAAACAAACGGACGCTGAGAAAGAATTATTGGCGTCCGCGGCGGGGCCGGCGCGGACGCTCCACTCTGGCGGGACCTTGAATGGCGTGAATCACAAATCTCTTTGCGTTGAAGGAAAATAATAATAAGGGGAGGGGGACAAACAGTCACTTAGGGCCTGTCTGGAGGCAGACGAAAAAACATACATGCAGGACCCCCGACATCCCTTGACCGGATTCCAAATACCATAGTACAGCCTAGAGGGTTTTTGGAGGGAGTCGGTCAGTCGGTTGTACTAACAAGCTCTAACTAGACCAAAAATGTCCATACTTAAGTTGGTTACCCATCTGTACCTGTCGGTCAGCCATATACTAGGGCTGATGTAGATTTTGTACCAGACTCTATGTTGGGTACAGTAAGTGTTCAAAATACGTAAATAGTACGTTGAGAACTGTTGAGAACCACGTGAAAGCACGTGAATCACTCACCGATTGACCGGAAAGAGTCTTACTTAAGTTGGACGACAAAAACCCAAAGTCGAACCTGTTTTTCCGGTCCAACACTTAAGTCTGGTCCAGAGAGGCCAGATCGGGCAAGATTTGATACTTAAGTGCTCCTGGTACATTTCTACATACGATGTCGGGGGTCCTGGTACCCTATTCCCTAGGGATTAATCCATAGTGATAGACCTCTAGAAAACTGAAAACGTAACTCGTAACTCCCCCCCATGAAAATGACAATAATATCACCACGAACAGCCTCGTTTGCAGCCGGAACCATCCTCATCACCATCACAAGCATACTTCTTCAACAACGAAAGAACATCGCGACTTGTTTTCGCCGTAGACGAGGAATAGGAGGCATCGCGCGATGGATATGGTTAGGCGATTATCTGCCGCCGACATTGCGACAATCTATGGATGAGTTGGACGAGATACACGAACGCATGACCAAATCGGAACAAGAATTAGAACAGATTGAGATTTCTGTCGAGCGGGTGCGTTTGGAGAGTATAGATGATGACGATGGTAATGAAATTGGTATGAATTCAACCCAGACAGAAACGCAGATTAGATCGCTAATATTTCAACACAATCCTGAATTACGAACACAAATTGGAATATTTAGCAATAATCTGGACAATATCGCGGCATCGATAGATTCTATAAAGTCCCACTCGGATTATGAAGTCAAGAAAAGGAAGAAGCAATTATCAAATGGAATTGTAAAATTGATGAAAAATTTGGACTCGATTATTACAATAATAGATGGAAATGTCGATCGGGACTAACCACCCCACCACTCTAGAGACAATGCCAATAAATTGCGACTTTACATCGTGAATACTTAAAAAGTAGCTAGTAAAGGTCGTGCAATTAATGCAGCCACTAAAGCTGACAGTGCAGTAGATACAACATTCACCATTTCATTCGAGAGGAACCCCCAACCACCCATGTTTCTTACTGTAGGGCCAGGACGCTTGACAATTTTCTTTGCGCTTTCATCGTAATAGGTTGCTTGTATTGTAGCACCAAGTAAACTATCCAATAGGGAGCCACCAAACCCACCCAAGAATCCAACAAAGGTAAGAACAGCAACTTCTCGTTTCAATTGTGACAATGGAAGTGAATCGGTAATTGATGTTGGTATAAAGGGAAGAAACGAAGCAATACCCCCAGGAACAAAAACTCCATGCAAAAAGCCCATTAAAATTCCTCCTGCAGCGCTTGCCCCTAACCCTACGAGCGACACACCTCCATTTCTGCCTGGTTTGACTATTTGCCACGGCTTTGTTATTAGTCGCGGTGGAGATTTCGAGAGTATACCCAACTCTGAGGCCCACGTATCTCCAGCGCAACAAGCAAAGAAGGCAACGTAGGCTAAAGTGAGTTGATCTCCCAATAATGCGAGAGAGGGAGATACTGCCGCTGATCCAGTTAGTAAAGGTCCGTCCTTTCCCACAATTAATCTTCGAATGCAAGCGCAAATTACCCCAATAAGCGAGCAAGCAAGAACTTGACCTGCACCCCTCTCGCCACCCACTGTTACACCCTCTTCGAATTTGGATTTTATTTTAGATCCAAGTCTAGTCAATTTCGAGGAAGTCCAGTAAAATGCTAACAGAGTAATTCCATTCCGCCACGATGTAGACAGCGAAATCGATGCGACAATGAATGCCGATAAAGCGCCCGATTTTGATAGAGATCGCTTCCGAAAACCACTCCCGGAGATACGTCGGGCAAGTATGATTCCAACGGTCGTTCGTAGGATGTCTGCGGCGGGAGCTCTGGCCAGAGTGGAAAAAAGTGGCGGTGATGGATGACGCGACATATTATTATTATTGTTGGTTGCAAAAAATAATGGTGCATGCCTACTACTTGGTTGTGATGGTTTCGAAAAGCTTGACGCCGACGATACAATGAAAACGAAGAATATTAGCAAGGTCCAGATATTCTTCATGGGTAGTATGGGTATGGGGATGGAGGAGGAGCCGTCGACCATGCAATAGTTAAAAATGTTCAAATGCCTACCTAGTAGAGTGGTAGATACGACATCATCATCTCTAGATCTTCGGCAATTTTGGCGATTGCCGTTTCCAAAAAAATCAAAAATCTTTATGGAACACCCTTTGGCGAAATGAGGTTATCCACGTGGATGCATTATTGGTGGTAGATAAATTCAACTTCTCTTCTCTGTCCGTCCCCCGCACGAGTGAAAAAATAATGAAGAAGTGTACGATAGATACAACATCAACATCACATCATGCAACACAGGAGGAACAAAAAATAACAACAGAACCAAGACCGACAACGGGGTGCGACAGCGACACCCGCAAGGCAAACCCATTTGTATCTCAGCCGGGAACAATACTATCTCATAAGAACTCTCTCCTCTCTTCTACTTTGAGTCTTTATTTTAACCTGTCGTGGCTAGTTTTAAAGTCAAATAACTGGCATAAAAATGTCTCAGCAAAACGTTCACTTGGTCACTATAAGTCCCCAGCACCAACGCTGGAGAAGGAATTCCGCACTCTTCGGTGCCGTCATGCTGTCCATATTGAGGGCCGCGTTCGCTTCGACTACCGGCCATCAGGCGCTCGCAGGTAAGATTGTTCACCCTAACTAAATCAGTAACTTAGACTTTCTGGTTGGTCTGCTCAACATCATATTATGCGTGTATCATCGTTCAATATCCAGATGCGTCGATAAATTTAGCGTCATCGATACCTAGACGCAAACGCCTCACAATTGATAGTGTTTCTGAGAATCTTAAATCTATGGAGTACGCAGTCCGAGGTAAGATTGCTATAGAGGCTGATAGGATCACTCAAGAGTTGCACAAACAGCGACAAGGTATCTCTACCTCAGGGGTTAAATTTCCCTTTGATCACATCGTCTATACAAATATCGGGAATCCGCATGCCGTGGGCCAGAAGGCTATCACGTGGCCACGTCAGGTGATGGCACTACTGCAATTGCCCGACGCTCTCGGGATAGATCATCCAAAAGCGTCGCAGATGTTTCCGGTGGACGCAATCGACCGTGCTAGATCAATGAAGAAGGCGTTGGAGGGATATGGTATTGGTGCCTACACACACTCCAAGGGTGTTAGGCAGTTTCGAATGGATGTTGCACGGTTTATCGAGCGGCGAGATGGTGCAGAACCGGGCAGTATTGATATTGAAAACATCTTTCTGACCGCCGGCGCAAGTGAGGCGATCGTAATGCTCATGACGGCATTAATTAAGGATTCTAGCTGCGGAATCATGACTCCAATTCCTCAATATCCACTCTACAGTGCCACACTCGACTTGTTAGGTGGGCATAAGGTCGGTTATTACCTAAATGAAGAGTCCAATTGGGGTATGAACATGGAAGAGCTCGAGCGATCGTTGGCTAATGCCAAGGCAAATGGAATAAATGTGGTCGGACTGGTGTTGATTAATCCTGGCAACCCCACTGGTCAAGTGTTGTCGAGCGATGAAGTAAAGGATGTCGTTATGTTCTGTGCCAGACATAACATCGTACTGTTATCCGACGAAGTTTATCAGGAAAATGTCTACCGAAATGGAGACGCATTCTTTTCCTGCAGGCGTGCAGCAGATGAATTGGGATTGATCGCAGGGGATGCAATACAGCTGTGTTCCTTTCACTCAGTATCGAAAGGAGTTTACGGAGAATGTGGCCAACGTGGGGGGTATGTCGAGTTAGTGGGTATTGACGAAGACGTTAATGAAATACTGTACAAACTAGCCGCAAGTAAGTTGTGCTCGAACGCTCCTGGCCAGGCAATGGTCAGTTTGATGTGCCATGGTCCAAACCCAGGAGATGTGTCGTATGAAACTCATGAAGCAGAGAAAAGGGTGGTGTTTGAAGGGTTGAAAGAACGCGCGATGGTTATGAGCAAAGGATTGGATAGCATCCCTGGTTTCTCGTGTCAACCTGCCACAGGGGCAATGTACTGTTTTCCAAGCGTACAGATGCCGCCTGGGGTGGTTGAAGCGTCTAAGGAAATGGGCGTCTCTCCGGATACTCTTTATGCGCTAGACTTGCTACAGTCGACAGGCATCTGTGTTGTGCCAGCGTCTGGGTTTGGACAAAAGGCAGGGAGGTATGGCTTCCGAACTACGTTTCTATCACCAGAAAGCAGTACAGTTGTTGAGAAGATACGAAATCACTATGAAGAATTTTGCTCTGAATGGTACAACAGAGTTAAATGATATTATTTAAATAATTCTCGTGTAAGTCACATCATAACATCGAATGTCTACTGGTTGTCCTTGACTGAGCTGCCATTTCCTCAGTGCAATGGGATCAGTCTGACTGGGTACCAAGTATGTTGCCGTCCGCTGTCGGCATTCAATTTTATCGTCGTTCTGGACAGTGTAAATAGAAATCGTTTCGATTTCCTTCACCGATAGCGGGCTAATGGGAGTTGCATTTGGATTACTCCTCTGCACTGGGGAAACAATCTGCCTCACAAATTCAGCGCAAACAAATTTGCCCTGCGAAATAATAGGATCTGTCTTCCGTCCGATTGCAAGGATGTCGACGCTAATAAGATTGCTTGATCCATCTGGTGGAGCCAAGAGGCAAGAGTATCTATTTGGTGTAGCCACTGGTGTATCTATGACTGAATAAGAACCCATGGCTGCCTTGGCAATTTCCCTCGCGTTATATTCTCGGTCTGCTGCAACGTAAAATTCTCCGGTGTCTCTGTCATTTCGTGATACAAACCTTGCCTTATATTCTAATGCATCCCCATCTATGACTTGCGCTTTGAATGAGTTGTCGAACCCCGCTTTTCCGCCGGTGAATAGTTCATAACCACAGGGAGCAGTGATGTCAACTGTTCTCGACAAGACTCTCCAATTTCCCAGGAACGATGATGGGTAGAAAATGTCTGTGGCTTCCATTCCATAGGGCGGTGCACTTAGTAAGTTATCTGCGGAACGTGTTTCGAGGGAGAAATCCGTTTGACTTGTTGCAGGTTTTGGCATGTTCAGTGCCGTAGTGAGCGCAGCAACGTGAGCCAGAGCAGTTCGTCGAGTTAAAGTACAACAGTCCTTATGCTGGCACCATTCTGGCAATGTTGTCGGCAATCGAATTCTCGAAATGAGAGAATTGTAGCTCAGTACAACTACTACTCGTAGCGACAGTAAGATTGTGCAGGAGATAATATGCATGCTTTTGCTTGTTTCGACCATAATATCACGCATCACTCATCGCGCCATCGTCGTCTCGTTTGATTCCGTATCAGTGTATCAGTATCAGTATTACTACTAAATCTCTAATCTCATACCATACACTGCCGTGCGTCAGTGCTTCCCGCCACTTTTCAGTCTCACAGTGATATTCTATTCTTCATCTCAACCACAAAAACATCATTTCACCAAGTGATTGCGATTGCCGGACGACGATTTAATGGTATCGAAACCTTTTATGCTCATATTCATTTCATCGGCCGGAATTCGCCGTGCGGTTTTCACTTCTGGCCCACTATTTTCCAATGCATTCTTGACTCGTACACCGCCGTCGGCAGCAGCGGCATGTCGAGGGCGGCTGATCTCGTCACGGTTCATGTCTGCGGATGCTGTGGCGGGAGATAAGACCGAGGAGGAAAAGGCTGCTATCAAGGAAGCGAGGGAGGCGAGAAAGTGAGTACTATCCCCTTCCTAACCAATGTCAGAATGGTAGTATAAAATTTCATCACTCACGAGAGAAATTGCCTTCTATTTTAATACAATGACCACAAGAGCCGAAAATGAACGCAAAAATGCTGAAAAGGCGGCCAAAAAAGCTGCACTCGCGGCGGCAGAGGAAGAAACGAACCGTATCGACGAAGTTATCTACCTCTCTATTGAAGACCAAGAAACTTATGCGCCGATAGGCGACATGTCGACTGTCATGTCTCGTAGTCGGTCAGGTCGTACTTTTGTGCAGGTAGGTGATATTGGCGGATCTGACAGTGCCAAATACGGACCGGGGACAAAAGTTTGGCTCCGTGGTCGTCTTAATTCTATCCGCGTCAAGGGAGGGTCTTGCTTTCTAGTATTGAGACAAAATTCTTTTGATACAATCCAAGCTTGTTTCTTCAAAGATAAGGAGAATCCTGATCAATCTGCCAAAATAATCAAGTATTTGAAAACACTCACAACCGAGAGCATGGTCGATCTAGAGGGAACCGTCTCGACTGCAGAAGTGAGGAGCTGCTCCATTCAAGACGCAGAGCTTGTCATTTCCCGTATTCATGCGGTGTCGAGAGCAGATGCCATGTTACCATTCCTCGTCGAAGATGCAGCACGAAGCGAAAAGGAGGTCGACGAGAGTCAGAACACAGAACGCCCATTCCCACGTCTCGGACAGGAGCTTCGTCTAGACCATCGGTGGTTAGACTTGCGTGCTCCCGCGAACAATGCAATCATGCGCATACAATCCGCCGTCTGCCAGCTCTTTAGAGAGTCGTTGTACTCCCAGGGGTTTGTCGAGATTCACACTCCCAAAATTATTGCTGGCGAAAGCGAGAGTGGAGCGGGGGTATTTACTACGGATTATTTTGGAACGACGGCGTGTCTTGCACAGTCTCCTCAGCTATACAAGCAAATGGCGATTTCGTCTGATCTTGAACGAGTATTTGAGATTGGACCTGTGTTCCGTGCAGAAAATTCGAATACACGACGGCATTTATGCGAGTTTACTGGGCTAGATTTAGAGATGGCCATTAACGAGCATTACATGGAAACATTGGAGGTAGTACACAACATGTTCAAGCACATATTCGAGAACTTGGAAACGCGATGGGCACGTGAGCTGCAAGTTATTCGAATGCAGTATGAATCTGAGCCAGTTGCATTCACTGATGAACCATGTGTACTACATTGGCCGGAAGCAATGGAAATCCTTCGCGGAGAAGGATTTGATATGGGAGATGGGTTAGGCGACCTCACTGGTGCGCAGGTATGTATGGATCAAAACGATGATGCCGATCACATTCTTCCGAATAATATTGTCAACTCATTCTATAAATATTACCTTGCTCTCGACCAGGAGCTTGCACTTGGAGCCGCAGTAAAAGCTAAATATGGGACGGACTTTTTTATGCTCGACAAGTATCCATCAGATGTAAGGCCTTTTTATACGATGCCCGATCCAACTGATGATCGCTTTTCGAACTCGTACGATATGTTTATCAGGGGTCAAGAAATTTGCTCTGGGGCTCAGCGATGCCACGATCCAGATTTAGTAACAGCACTCATCGAAAAGAAGGGTATTGAAATTGGTGATGGTCTAAAGACTTACATTGAGTCTTTTCGGCATGGTGTGAGTCCTCATGCGGGTGCTGGAATTGGTTTGGAACGAGTTGTGTTTCTGTACCTTGGGCTTGATAATGTTAGGAAGGCATCGATGTTCCCGAGAGACCCCAATAGGATTCAGCCATAAGATTCGGTACTCTCGTGGTATGGCAGCCTTAATCATTGTGGTAGTGGAGTAGCCCATTGGGCTCTTGATGAAATTGGAATGAAGAGCAAAAGTCTATGCTTCTACTACAAAAAGATAGGATGTCAATTATGCGAGGGGACGACGGACTCAGGAATTAATGTATCATGAGATGCCGAATCTTCGAGTAATAAAGCACCAGTTTGAAAGAATACCAATAACTCCACCACATGCTGCAAAGCAAGGCTACTGTGTCGATAATTGGGGAGACAACCGTGGGTGTAAACAACTGATGCGATATCAGGAACACAAGCATGTCAAAGAAACTAGGGCGTTGTAATGAGGAATTGCTCTCAATCGATGTTTCGCATATTTCACCACTAAAAGTGTCACCGGGGTCCTCTTCACTTTCGCATCTCCCTTGGGCTGACTTGCTCCCCAGAATTGTACCAATGAGGGTCACCTTAGGTGCCAATTCCAATAATTCTCTCCCTGTTTTGGCAGGTTTAGCCACAATATCTTCTCCGTACGTTTCATCTAGAATAAATTGAACATGACGAATTAATGATTTGACTGATCGAACTTTAGGTGGAGAACACAACCGATTGTTGCCCAGCCACCGAGCAATAGTTGATTGAGCGGAATCACGAAAGGGGTTTTCGTTAATATCCGACAGAAAAAAAGATGCGAATTGTATTAATCCTTCTCCTGCACGAGATCCTGCATCGCCACGAAGTGAATGATGTTGATTGAAAGTCCAAGTCATATAACGGTTGCTGTATGGCGGAAGTAATCCGTCACCTGGTATTGATGATCTTGGTGCATTCAATGGCTGTGACTGGTATCCAATACCAGGATGAGTCGTTCCATCACCCCCCAAGATATGCGCAACTGCCAGAAATCCAAACATCAATGCAGGAAAAGCCACAATACGGCCAGCTGTCTGAACTATGTTTTTGTAACGATCGTTAAATGGGTCAGACAACCGACATGTAGTCTGTGATGTTCCTCGCCGATTCGAAGCATCATCTTTTGCGACTCCTTCTCCTTTCATACCCATAGCCGATGCGACTGATGTGGCTTGATCAAGATATGATTGCAGCAACGAACGAAAGCAGTAGGCGCACGCAGCAAGAAAACACCACGCCAACACGATTCGTACATACAATCCACTATTTTGAAGATACTGCTTCGAGAACGTCATTTTCCTTTGCCCTCCTCTTGCTGATTGTTTCATACTATCGACAAAATGATTGTTCAAAAAGTAAGTGCACATGATTAGGACCGGTGTCACAGCTTGGATGATGAGCATCATTCGAACGTTTATCAGATCCATCATTTCACTCGGGTTCAATTTCTTCTTAACAGGAGATGGAGACATGATCATGATGTGTGCGGCATTCCTTGCAGTCTCTTCGATTGGGATCATCATTACGGAAGCTGCGTAGCCCCATGCTAAGGCTAAAATAGCACAACATGCATTCTTGAGTGTTTCGACGTCTCCTAATGAACCTAATCTGGGTACCGATATAATTCCAGATAAACTTCCAAAAAGAAGTATTCGAGCACTCAATTCTTCCATTGCCTCTGTTAGGCCATCAAGTCCCAATGAACGCAACAACACTGGAGTGTGAAACAACCAAAATGAAGATAGAACGGCTCCGCATCCTACAAGAACACGTCTGGTTTTTTGCGGGTGTACACGCCTATAAATTTGTGCATCAGCTCCAGCTCTTCCTATTTTCTCAACCCTAACATTATCATCACCAGCATCGGAGTCATGATTGGAAGATACCGACTGTGCTAGCTGAATAACGTTCATTAAAAATGCCAGCATCAGCATTGTCAACAGGAAGTTACCTGCATCATCCCCCTCCTTCTTGATCAGTACACATGCCAACAATTTTTCAAAAGATCCAGGGTGATCGTCTTCTCCTCCGGTATAAGGAGAGCAACACAGTCCACTACGTCCAGTAAGGGAACTTTGTTCAGAAGATATCAAAGACAAACGCAACGCCCGAAGTAGACCAAGTATCCAACGAGATGCGAGCCCTACCATCACTGCTAAGGAAAGGTTCAAGGTTGTTTCCAATAATGGGAAGTGGTCATCATAAACCAGTTCCCCCTTCAGAATTCTTCTTGATCTGATTTCCATCTCCCCGCAAGTACTTGATTTCTGGACGCTTGCATTCTTTGTTGTTTTTTTCTTCGAACCTCCACTACTTGATTCTATCTCTTTCGCCAACTTGGCAAGATCCTTGTCGCTTTGCAAATCAACCATCCCCGCATTCAAATCAGTGGCCTGACTAGGCAAGGGAGAGACGAACATGCGAAGGTTTGTCAGCAGCCATTGATGCCCTAACGACCATATTCCATTAAATTTGGGCTTGGACTTCGCCCCGATATTGTGAAATTTGTCTCTGTTCTCTTCGCGGTGCCGCCGCTGCCGCCGACGCTGCCTGTATTGCAGGAACGCGGCTACAAAAATTGCGAGCCATGCATCAGGTGCCGCTAGGGAACGAGGAATATACTGCCATTGAATCGACAAATGATAGCCCATATTACATCCTGTTCACCGAGTTATGGCTATGGTAAAATAATCATAATCATGATGATGTGTGTAAAGGAATCGAGCATAATAGGTCCCAATGGGTACGAGTTTAAGGGAGGTTATGCAACAGGCCCAAAGGGTCAAAATATTTGTGTC
>JALLBB010000451.1:0-18209 GCA_036939735.1 Discostella stelligera | reverse complement strand
TCATTTCAGCCTACTGTGTATGCCATCAGAAGAGTGACAACCCAGGCCCACTCACGGTATTTCAACAACAATACACCCTCATGCGTCAGGCGGGGATCCAGAACCCAACCCACACCAACAACTACTAGACGACCTCTCTAAACTGATCCACAAACATTGTGCAGAAGGATTCTGTCCCATCCTGCTGATGGACGCAAATGGCGACTATCAAGACGCCTCATCCCCGGACAAAATCCCTTTCCACATTTATCTCTGACTTGCACCTAATCGACCCATTCCACGACAAATTTCACTCCTCGCCCAGGACGTATCTATACGGCACAAAACGAATTGACTACATTCTCACAGACCCGGCCATTGCTCACTCAATCGAGCGGATAGGCTACTTAGGCACACACATGGGAGCCAACTCGGACCATAGCCTGGCATACGTCGACATCAATGAAACCACGCTCTTCAGGGGCCTCATCAACCGCCCATTACCATACCAATACCACTCTCGTGACCTACAATTCACCCAATCTGATAAGGTACAGACATTCCTTTCGACGTTGGAAAATAAGTTGGAAGAACACTCCATTCACCATTGCACTACGAAATTAACACATGAATTCGCCCTCAATCATTTATTAAGCAACACGTGAAAGCAATTGCGCACAAACTTTCTTTTCATCGTTGTAGACTTTTTTCAACGACAATCACTTTCGTGATGACACCAATCAAAAGCGCTTGAAATCAGCTCTTGAACGACATATTGTTTACGGTACTACGGCAATTATTGATCGAGATATTGCATGTTGAACCTCAAGCGGCCGTCGCTCGTTTCTGGTCAATACGACCGCCTTATCTGATGTTCGATACATTGTTGGAAAGCTCGTTGAACGCAGAAGATAGGTATCATGTTACATAATGGACTTTTGCATCAGAACAATAAATTTAAGGCAAAAATAGCGATTTTCAATTGTTGGTTTCGTATATCTGTAATTCCTACATAAAGATTGTACCAGAATAAAAAAAACTAATTCTTTCGAATTTTTTGCTAAAAAAATTAGGGTGTCCACTATACACCAAGAATTACGGTACTCCTAAGGAGGAGTTAAATAAGTATTCTGCTCATTCCCTCCGGGTATGGGCATGTGTTTTGCTTGATGAAGCGGGCAAGAGCCCAGAATTCATCAAGAAGCGGCTCCGATGGTGGGTGATTCATTTCGCATGTACCTTTGCGACACGACCATCATCAACAAGCAACATCGTGAGGTGCTTGCGTTGTCCATGTCGGAGACCTCTGAATTTATTTCGGAGGCCATTGCTGCATCCATGGCACACCTCTGAGTTGCCGACTCGGCATTACCTGACGACACTCCTGTCGACCAGGAAATGGGTTCGTACAAGGACGATATGGACTGAATTATTGGTCTGGATCTATTTCCTTCGGGCCTACACTTGTAGCGGGCGCCGCTCGAAAAGTCTAGTGATACATGTTTATTAATCCTTGTTTCTTTAGTATTATTACCAGCACGCTGGTTCTACATGTTTCATTAGACCTTTACTTTGGGCCTACACTTTCAGCGGGTGCCGCTTGAAACCGGGCGTTGCCCTATCAATACCTGGACCAATTGATTAGTTCTTTTTTCATTGGGCCTACACTCCAACGGGCAGGCCTAACGTATACACCGCTGGGCGGGCGCCGCTCGTAAAAGGATGTTGTTTTAATGCATTCTTATTTTACAAAATATTACTACGAATATCACCACGCTCGAGTGGGCTATTCCCTAACCTCGTTCTTCATCTTGACAATAATGACTCCCCTTATCCTCTCTCAATGATCGTGAGATCATTGTCGAGGTCACTCTTATTGCTCGACAGATCCTCGTTAGCAAGAGACCCAGCCGTGAAGGTGTCACAACTCGCGTCCTCATTGAATTTTTAGCGTTTGTCCAAAGTGGCCAAAACCTCATAATAATGGTTGCATTCTGCGTAAAAGGCTTCTCGGGACGCTTCGTACCAAGGGTGGTCCTTGAGGAATTGAGCATATACCCCCTCGTAAAATTTGTCAAACCTTCGATGGTACGTTCCACTATCTTCTTCCTCCTCTTTGAACTTGAGGTGCTTATTCCATTTCTTGAGGAAATCGAGCCGATCCTTGAAACGCTCAGACACTTTGCCTGGAGGGAACTCCGTATTGAAGGACTCGTATAGCCTCTTCCAGTTACACAGCACCAGACTGGTGACCCCTGGAGTGTCTGGGTCAAGCCCGTCCTCTTCAGGAAGCAATTCTTGAATCATCCCATGGATGACTTGCCATGCAGCAGCGTCATCCATCATATACCCGAATGGGATTAACTTGATCACTCTTGCGAGCTGAAAGAGTAACCCGCTTTCCCCCAAGTTTTTGAGCCATAGGCTTTGCACAGTGCGATGGCGGGAACAATAGTTGAGCACGCGTTCCACTGAATCCTTGATGATTACCCTGTCAGGAGAAACAAACTTTCCCTCACGATGCATAGCATTTTGGTAGTAGTAAAGTGTGTACCTCAACAGCTTCGCATACTCTCTGAGCCGAAGATAATCCAATCCTCGGTCATGGAAGTTTCGTTTGGCATTAAGCTCCATGTTAGTTAGTTTAATCGTCGTGTCGTCAGCACGCTCTTTTATCTTTTTTCTTTTGCACGCTGCTTGCAGTTCAATACGGCGATAGTACAGCAAAAGACACACTTTTGTGCTTGTTAGTCTTACACGTTTGTGTTCCGTCATCGCCCAACCGGCGTGACATCACACAGTGCGACCAGCATGCCACTTTGGCGATTTTTGGCAAAACAAAGACTCCAGGGAGTTTAAGATCGACAGGGAACACTTAAGTATCCCCATCCGTTTCCGTTCTTAAATCTCACCTTTCTATTAGGACTTCGTCCATTATGTTGTGCAAATAACAGGTGTCTCAACTATGTCTTACTATGTAGTCGTAGCTAGTCTTCCCGCTTGTTCTTTGCACACAGCATTACGTTCATCTAGAGCAAGGACACAATGTCATGGAGTGTCGCTTCGCGACACCGATCTTTGTGTTGCCTTTCTTGTGTCTTTTCGTCTGTACGATCTACGTGCAGTACTGCAATCAAAGGCGCAACGAGTTTTTCCCCCAAACGGAAAATGGCGAACAACCGAAGGTGATATTCGTCCTTCGACTTCAACTTTGCTTCGTCTTCTTTCTCTCTACCATAGCTCTCAATATTGATACTGGCATGATTTTGAAAACCTTCTAATAATAATATGACGGCAAGCAACAAACAAAAGAGAGTGCCAATGCCAATGCGATCATGATGAGGAGGCGTAGTAATGGATATCATGAGCAACGTCGGCTACCAACACTGGCAGCTTTAAAAGAGAAATCTTTACCCGCAAAGGGTAGTAACATGGCAGTTGCCACCTGTGGTACAATTATGATTCTCTCGTCGCTGCTCTTTATTTGCGTGTTATTGCTTTTGATCGTGACGAAGAAGTTACCCTCGCCTACACCAGAACTAGTATCGGTACCACTTTATCACCAGCGAGGAACTCATCCAATCAAATATGTGAATCTCATGGATCTCCAATCTTCACATCAACTATTCGATGTGATTGTTATTGGCTGCGGTCCCGCCGGCATTACAGCAGCCATGTTTGCGGCAAGGATGGGAATGTCAGTTCTGGTTGTGGGCAGTCCATCAGCTGGCTCGTTATCTAGCGCTGAGCGAATCGATAACTTTCCATCATTTTTTGGTGATGCCGATGGTGGGGGGCAGGATTGGATCGATTCGAGTCTGAAACAAGCGTCATATTTCGGGGCTGAATTTGCACATCCTACAGTGAAGGCGACGAGCCTGGTCAAAACCAACTTAGATCAGCACAAAGCAATTGAAGTACATCTAGACACGTCTGAAATTCAGTCCAAAGTTGTTGGGAGAGCTGTGATTATTGCCACGGGTTCAACCCCACGGAAATTGAATTTGGCACATGAAACAACCATATGGGGCCGTTCCTTGCATAATTGTGCCTTGTGTGATGGAGATGCCTACGTTACTCGTCACGGTGTGAAGAAAAGCGTTGCTGTCATCGGTGGAGGTGATGCAGCAGTCGAAGCAATTCTCCTCCTTCATAAAATTGGAGTAGATTGTATTCATTGGATTCATCGACGTGATAATTATCGAGCCAATCCATCAGATGTGGAGATAATTCGCCGCTTGGCCAATGTCAAGATCTGGGCACCCTACATTCCGGTGGAATGGATAGTCAAACGACAGGCCAATAATGTTGTGAGACAAGATAACTTCACTTCTTTTGAAATGGAAGGTGTGCGTGTTGTTGGGGCTAAGAACGGACAACCCGATTTAGAACCCACTTCTTCCATTATGATTCCATGCGATGGCGCTTTTTTGATGATTGGATCGACTCCAAATTCTGATTGGTTGATATCATCGGGAATACAAGTTGATCCGACATCAAAATTAGTTCGTCTGGTTCCCTATGGGGATGGTACTTCATTAAGCAACAATAGGAACGATGCAATGCCAACACCAGCATTTTCTACTTCCACTTCCATCGATGGAATATTTGCTGCATCGAATGCCGCCAAATTGTCGATCTACATCACCGACGCCACCATTGTACGCTGCCGTCGTAGTTTGTTCAATCATCTATTGCCATTGTAGGCTGCCGTCAAAGTTTGTTTCCATTACCATATCTATCACCATTGCCGACGCCACCATCGTATCATCCCTTCAAATCTGTATGCGTTATATTGAACAGTATCATGAATTCGGGCACTGGAAAAACAAAATAGCAATCAGGAATCATGAGGCAGAGCGGAATGTTTTGGGATTGGGATTATCCATTTGGGAGAGCAAATGTTTGCAGCTTGATATGATTGATGTGGATGAATGTGGCATGAAGATAACCTCATCACAAGTCAAGGTCATCGATGCCTATTTCGTGCTCCGGGTAGATGGTCCCATTGAGTATGTATTCAATAATATTCACAGAGATTTTTGTTCGAACAACGTCAAAAATCTCAAAAAAATGTAAAAAAAACAATTGATTTGAATTCTGTACTAGTTAATGGCGTTGGGTTGCTTCGCTCCCTTCTCAAAACCCTGAAGATTTCCAAGGTCGGCTTGGGGGTAGACAAGTCACAGTGTTGGGTGAGTATATATCTACCTTCTCAAAGCTTTTTTAACCGATTCTAGCGAGCCTTCAATTGACATCAGCCTTACTTGCCCTGTTTCGTCATATCCAAAGAAGCGCTTGTTCTGATCAGTAAAGTGTTTCACTATGGCAATTGCAACCTCTTGTTTTTCCTTAGTTCTTCTCGACTCTTTATAAGCCTGAGACTTACTTTTCACGTATTCCACGTATTCCTTGTTTGATGCCCTAGTATTTGAGTTTCTGGAAATGAGTATATCTCTATTGGTAAGTTCTGTACCTACATCAGTGACAAATTTGGCTTCTTTGAGGTTTGTTCTCCACACAGCAGCATTCTCTCTGCCGGTCTTGAGAACAGCTTCCTTCTTAGTTGGTGACATGGAATGATACCGATTAGTACCTAACTCAGACAACTTCTGTCTTTTTGCAGGTGACATGGTGTTGCGTCGTTCTTGTTCGCGTTGGCGTTTGCAACTGTAATATGCTTCCCTCTCAGTTGGTGACATTGTGTCGAGTCGTTCGTGATAGCATTGGCGTTTGCGACTGTAATATTCTTCCCTCTCAGTTGGTGACATGGCGTCGAGTCGTTCTTGTTTGCGTTGGTTTCGGCGACTGTAATATGCTTCCCTCTCAGTTGGTGACATGGCGTCGAGTCGTTCTTGTTTGTGTTGGCGTCGACGACTGTAATATGCTTCCCTCTCAGTTGGTGACATGGCGTCGAGTCGTTCGTGATAGCGTTGGCGTCGACGACTTAGATATGCTTCCCTACGCAATGCTCTGGAAGCATCAGTTTCCAGTTTTGTTTTGGGATCAATTTCCACAACAAACCGCAATTTAGGATGCTCGATGCAGGCACGGAGAATGCACCCTTTCTCCAGATCAAATTTATGGGTAAGAAAAGTATCCAATGATTCAACAAACATGCTTACATCATATTGTTGATCTTGATATGTTTTTGCTGCATTTTTTGCAACAAGGTTGCACATATGATAGCCCGTCGCCAATACCATTCTTGAAGAAAGGATTTGTCGGTCTATTAACTTCTTCCCGATTTTAATGGTCGATTTCCCACCGAGATTCATGTAACACACACTCCCTCCTACCTCTTTCACAAATTGTGTGAGTAGTTTCACAAGTGTAATCACACCCTCCATCTCTACATCGTCACAAGGCTTACAATTCTGCATGTTATCTTGGAGAATACACTCAGGACGGACATTACAGAGAAAGAAGCTGTTGATGGGCAGAGCTGCTGTCAGTGCTCTGTAAGCTAATACAGAGGCACATTTATCTGTCAAGCCCTCTCCGGTGGTAAGATTGACATCACCTAAGTGCTTGTTTCCCTTTCGATCCTTGCTCACCGGGCACTTTCCTTGTATAAATAAGATACGTTGACCAGGAATAAATGCTCGGATTTGCCGGTCTAAACATGGAACCAGCCGAGGGTCGCATTGTCCCTTCATTCCAGCGGCGAGTAATTTGGCACTATAGTTCATTTTGATTGATTGAATGACTTTGTCACCAGTTGGATCGTCAACACTCAGATCTTCATTGACAAAAAGGTCACTATCGTCGATGTCGCATAGATCATCATCTTGGCAGAAGCTATCGTCATCATCAGAGCAGAGACTGTCGTCATCATCGGAGCAGAAGCTATCGTCATCTTCAACATTGATTTCACTGGGAGACAGAGAAATTTGTTTGGTCGGAGGAACAATGCCACCATTTATGTCGTATGAGATGACGGAGAGACTTGGATTAGCACAGGCGAATCCAGTCATAGGCTGGTACAGTGTGGATTCCTCAATGCTGTCTGACTGTTCGGCACTAAGCGATAGCGACATTCGTTTCGCCGGAGGGTTAATCTGTGTTTATTTGTGTTCAAAAATGAGTTGGCATTGTGTTAATTGCGGCAAACATGAGCATTTGTTTTCATTAATGAATAAGACTTGTTATTCGAAGCTCTCACCTCATTTGTCTTCACTTCGTTATCATTTCCTCCTAGCAGTCGAAAAGAGAGATGTAGCGTCGCTTGGTCGGGAAGGTACTCATCCAAACGGCACTTGTCGTCCAAGTCTTTGGTACCAAAGGTAAGTCGAATGGATTGGAAACTGACGCTGATTTTCGAACCAACGATTCTCTTTAACTGCTCCACTGTGTCCTGCTTGCCTACACTGAATGCCATTGTTTTGTTTGCTCGCACGTACAGGTGAAGTTTGTTTGCATCAGTGATTGATTGATTACGAAGGTACTCAATCAATCCTTTCACTGACCGGGAGCGTCTCAAGAGGCATCGCTGGATGAGGCAGTAGTGCCGAGGTTGACGGCAAATGGGATTCTTTTTGTGTGCGGCGAGCGCACATAAAAGGAACCAAGTTGCAACAGAGGAAGAGAAGAGGAGAAAGGCTAGGATGAGGAAAAGAAGGTCCATGGTCCGTTGATTGAGTTGTTAGCTCGTTTGAAACTCAATTTTTTAAAAACAAAGAGTCTCGCGCTAGTTGAGAATTTCTTAAAGGGCAGAGATGCTACGACTCCGTCGCCGTCGATTTCAAGAACGGATCGCTGCCATGTAAATTGCAAACTATTGTGGCAGATGGATGTCATTTGGATCGAAGGACCGGACGCAGTATCGAACATGCTGGGTTTCGGGGCGGAGTGGAGATGGAGTACGTGATGCTGGATATTGGGGGTTCTAGTATCATTAGCCCTACTGTATTTGGAATTGCACATGCTTGAAGTTGGATTTGTACAGGGTGCTGCCTTTCTTCGGAAAACGATGCATGAGCTCGCAATGTTTCAAAATTATGCATTCAATAAATTTATCACTGCATCCCAATAACCGCACTAATGAGGGATCAAAACAGACTTCAACAATCACCAATTATCTTCATTCTCAAATGTATCATCCGTAGGAGCATCATCTACATCAAAATGATGCCCGAATAGTTGCTGAAAAAATGTCTGGTCCTTCGCAAAATCCTGTTGCAAATACTCAAACTTGACACCCTCATAGAATGGTTCGTCTTGCTCCACTCGCATATACGTGGCCGGACCTATTGTGTCATGCAATTTCCACCATATGATGTAACACGGATAGTACAACGGGCAGTTGTCAAACTTGTGCGAACAGCTGGGTGCGTACTCTTTGGATGTGGAATCATGAATACAACAGAAAGATGGTTTGCACATCTCGTAGCAATCGATAAAATTTGCCTCACGCTCGCCTTCTCGCGGGTCCCCCGGTGGATACAGCTCCTTATTGTGTTTGTCGCATATTCTCTTCAGCTCGGGCGGCGGGCATAGCAATGGCGCTTCTTGATCACAGTCAAGGCATCCATCAGGGCAAGAAATTTGAGTCGGGGTACTGGTAGGCTGATTGCTGTCCTTACCCTCTGAGCAGTCGGTGATATTGGCAAAGCAAGATTCGTCACCAGAACAATCATCATCGGATTGGCATTTGGTAGAGCACTTGGTGGCATCCTCACGATCAGTTCCACAATACTGATCCTTTTCTTCTTTTACACATTCAGTCACATCACTGAAACAAGTCTCTCCGTTTAGACAATCTGAATCAGTTTCGCACATGTCAGTGCATTTACTGGCATCTGAAAAGTCCTCTCCGCAGTAATTGGCTCCTACTTTCTCCGGTTTGAGTGTGCATTCTTTAATCCCACCAAAGCATGAATATTTCCCCGAACAATCAGCATCTGTTTTGCATTTTTCTTCGCAATTCGAAGTGGCATCGTCATAATCTTTCCCACAATAGCCGTCGCTGACCCCCACTTCTCCATCATCTTTCTTGATAATATAACATCGCTTTCCACTCTTGGTTTTCCCTGACTTAGCAGCCGACTTGCTGGATTTTCCATGGTTCTGGTTTGGCATCGTCACAAAGACAACATTACTGCCTGGTATGGCGACGTCATCATCTTTCGTAGTTTCTGTCGCAGACGACGACGTCAATAATGATGATGATGATAAATATGTTCTATCATGTTTGGAACTCTTCGTCGCCTTTCCTGACTTGGCATAGTCATAGACGTAGATAGTATTCTGCAACTTCCGGATCGTGATCGTTGGACTCGTGGTAGAATTAGCGGTTGAAGAAATCGACGGACTCGTGGTAGCCGACACAATCGAAGGAGTGGCAGTGGCCGACACAATGGACGGGCCTAAAGATGCGGGCGCAGTTGACGGGCTCGTAGTGGCTGAGGCTATTGACGGGCTGGTGGTGGTCGTCGTAATGGATGGGCTCGTAGCGACCGAAGCAACCGACGGACTAGCTGTGGCTAAAGCTGTTGACGGACTCATAGTGTCGACAACAGTTGTTGGACTGACAGTGTTGGGTGCAGTTGTTGGACTGACAGTTTCTGACGAAGTAGTCGGACTGGGTGTTTCCGATGCAGCCATCGGACTGGTTGTTTCTGATGCAATTGTCGGACTGGCAGTATCTAATGATGTAGACGGGCTTGTTGTTTCCGATGCAACAGACGGCATTTCAGTGCCCATGTCTCCAGCGCCAGATATCATATCGTCATCTTTTCCTGCATCCGCTTCATTTTCCTCTTCTGCGCCCCCATTGGTCTCATCTGTTTGATTCTCGTCTTCGATATTATCATCATCTTCATTTACTTTGTCATCGTCTCTCTCTTCCTCTTTGCGATCATCATCCATTTTTGCGTCATCATCTTTGGTATAATCTTCTTTTTTATCATCATCTTTATCATTTTTGTCATCATCCTCTTTGGTACTATCTTCTCCGTGATCATCATCTTTAGCATCGTCATCCTTTTTGTCGTCATCCTCCTTGTTGCCACCTGCGCCATTCTCATCATCTGTGCCAAAGTCTCCTTTATGATCATCATCCTCCTCTTCATTTTCTTCTCCCATTTCCTCTCCCGAAATCATTTCAGAATCTTCATTATCGACATTTTCATCAACAACTGGTATGAGATCCTCGAAAAGATATCCGGCGTCGTCATCATACTCGAGGTCTTGATAGCCATAACATTCCTCGTAGTCCTCGACATCGTGCATTTCCTCGAACAAACCATCATCGGTAGCGGTATTGTCGTCGCCCATCGTTTCAGCTATGTTGTCATCATTGCCATCGGTATTGTCATCCGCTAAAGTACTGCCCATTGTTCTCCACATGTATTGCTTGTCTGAGGACGGAGCAGGTGCGGGAGGGTATGTTGCCCAATCCATGGTGACCTCACTCGACTTTCTACCACTAAGCGATCTATCAACCCATCGCATCGACCGTGTGCCCTCCAGCTTCCTCCTATTTTTGTTTTGTTCTTGCTGCTGCTGCTGCGGCTGCTGCTGGTCCATGGGTTCCACCTTTGGTGATTGTATTCCACGGCGTAGATTAGATTTCTGTGTCTCGAATGGGTACCGTTGCAGATAATCTAACTCATCTGTATGTCTCCTCCTCTTGCCAGTCTGCTTGTCCTTTCTTTCCACCACGCGTTCAATTTCATCGAGCCAGCTAGTGCGAGTCGTGGAACCATCTTGCGCATGACGTTTGCGAGTAGTTTCCAATGAGTGGAGAATGTCCACAGCATCAGCGGACAACTCGTTGCTCGAGTGCAACTCATTTAGAATTCGAGATAGATTGCGCAGCTCTCGTAACGTTGACTTCGTCACGCGGGTATTGCTAATGTTTGAGCTCGCGAGAACGCTGCCGGCAACGTCGCCGATTCTGTTTCCATTGTTGTTCGAGGCATGAATCATTGCCGAGAGTGTGGCCGATACCAGCAGAAATATCCTCTTTCTTCGTTTGTGCTGCATTATTGAACCCTTGCTTGGCATCGATGCAACCAGATGTTGGATTGATGGAGTAACCCAACCCTGAAACAATCACTGTTCAGGTACTGGTGGAACTAAACGGTATCATTATCGTGTGTTTCATCATAAGTCTCTCAATGACAAAAAAGTTCTTCCATAAGGCAACGGTAGAAGAGCACTATTCCAACGTAAGATAGCTTGTTGAGCAGAAGAATTTCAGCGACAGGGAGATGTACGGAAAAAAGAGGTAGAAAAGAGCACGATATCGCTGAAACCGCTCAGGTCTCGCGGCCAACCTGCCCCCTGACATGAGTCTCATATAATGCACTACTTTACTGGGATTCGTTAATTTATGGAGGATTGGAAATAAACTGTTACGCTTCAATGATGTACTCCGGATATTGCCACGTACTTGCCATGCATCCGGATGGGATTGGTCGACTGTGTGCTGAGAACCTTGACCGCCATTCACAGTAATGACATTTGTCACTTTCATATTACCCTCCACTTTGCCATCTATCATCGTGAGTCCCATCGTCTTGCAAGTCATTCTCTTGCGATCCACCTTGCCATGTATCATCATGAACCCCATCATCTTGCCAATCATCCTCTGGTCCTCCACCTTGCCAATCATCTTGCCATTCATCATCATGCCCTCCACCTAACCATTCGTCTTGCCAGTCATCATCATGCCCTCCACCTTGCCATTCGTCTTGCCAGTCATCATCTTGCCCCCCACCTTGCCATTCGTCTTGCCAGTCATCATCTTGCCCCCCACCTTGCCAGTCATTATCTTGCCATCCACCTTGCCAATTGTCATCTTGTGATTTTCCCTTCCATGACGGTTGGCGGCATCTCTTACTCGATTTTGACATCCAAGAACCTTTGCCAGATTTCGTGTTCCCATTTGCACCACCCTTCATGCCACCTTTATTATATTCCTCACCCCAATACTTCCACTCACTGAGTAATCGCTCATCTTCGTCAGTGAGCAGTCGCTTGTCCCTTTGTGTACCGTGTACTTCCTTTGGTAATTCACCATCACGCTCAGCTGGTCTCTGTTCTTTATTTTCATTATTGTCGTTTTCTTCGGTCCAAAGAAAAACATCATCGTCATCACCACGGGCGTCTCCGATTTTATTCATTTTCACATTAATTTCTACTCCAACGGTATCCGCCCGACCTGCGGATTTCTTTCTATCGTGATTGTTTTCAATATTAACATTAGATTGATTGGAAATCGTTCGATTCGTATCATTCTCGGTTGCGGCTGATAATATCGTCCTGAAAGGTTTGGTACAACAATTAGTTTGACATTAGAAAAAAAATCTCATCAAGTTGATTTGCACTGTGATGCGGATACAACATATAAGCGACAGTGTCAGATGAGATGTGAACTTACGGGGATAATGATGGCGACTGAGTACTGCAAAAAGTGTTCAAACGGCGGGGAGATTAAGGTGAATGAAATATTCAACAAAAGATGATACAACATCGATAGTTCTTGCACTTACGGACTGAGGGTAGGGTCCTAGAGAGGAAAGAAGATTACGAAAGAAAACAAGTGAGATCCGTGTGCTGCTTTCCAATCCCATACATACAACAATTATATAATGTTCTCCGTACCTTACTGCTGGTAGCAGCGGCTCTGTAAGAGTAAATGTTAACAAGATGATAATTCGTGTGAGTATTGCCAATACTAAAGAAGCGCGAGATAGTGTTGACTAATAAAAAAAGAAACCACGGACTCACGGTGACAGTGATGGGGATAGTGTTCTGTAAAAATAACAAGTCAATTGATAAACCATGAACCATAGAAATTTGAGTCGGAGATAAATCGTAAATTCTGCTGTCCAACGGTTTGATTGAAAAAAGGTACGAAAAGTAAACTCACGGATTAACTGTCGGGCTAAGTGACGGAGCCTGTTTGGATTGACATGATGAAGTGAGTTATCATAGCATCTCCACGATTTCTTCGTCTCGATGAGAGTCTTGCCAAATTGTCTAGACTTTTGTCGCACTTACCTGACCTCTACGCAAAATGAAACGTCAAGATGTGATGAAATGTTGTTAGGTTACGTTTCAAGTAAGAAGTAATCAAGACATCGAGAAAGATATGCCATGAGCTTACGGTGATAATGATGGCGACAATGACCTAATCGAAACATAATAACGAAGAAGGATGTTGTGACATGCGATTGAGTTTTTTTTTGAATCTTACGGCAAACGAAAGTGCTAGTGAAAGCGAACTCACGGAGCCAAAGTTGGACTTCGTGATGGCGTCTGAGGAGAGAAGTGGAAAGACAAGACGATTAGACACTCTCTGATGTTTGCTGAGCATGTAGACAGTCACATAGAACAGGCAATGCTCACGACGATCGGTACTCTTACCGGACTGATACCATTAGCTCTGAGTGGCAAATGATGCAACGACTTCGTGTTTAATATGTGAAATGCTTCATCTAAGGAGGTCGTACAAGATACGAACTTACGGTGACATACTTGGCGAAATTGTGCTGTGCGGATGTATTTGAAGCAATGTGGTTCAAGATATTGTCTGAGAAAGATGGTTAAACTCATGCATTAAAACGGACGTCATCTAACTCACGGGCTGAGAGTTGGACTAAGGTTTGGCTCCTAATATGACGAATGAAAAAGCGTCAGTTGGTTCTCCCTCTTTGTCGCCTCTCTGATGAAGTGATTGAAAATTCCAAAGCATTCATTCTTACCGCTCCCTCGATGCTGTTGGAGAAAGAGTACAAAATTTTAGTGAGCGATCTACTTTTGATGAAAATCATTGATGAACTAAATGAAATGAACTTACGAAGGTGATAATGTGCTACACGACGGTTGCAACAAATGAGCGACAAAATACAAAGAGGAGATGAGGATGAGGTAGCATGAGATTTGACACTAATCAACACGAACTCACGGACTAAGAGTTGGATCCTTATTTTGTGGGTGGAAAGTAAGAAGTAAGCTCTTCATGTTTCAGCCGACACAATCTATCGTTTGTTCCGTTTCAGTCCTTACCGGAGTGCCTTCTTCGGTACTATGAAAAAATTGATGATGCATTCAGATTGTGAGTGATCTGCTTTTAAAGAGCAGATATCCATCGCAATAAAGCATTGACTTAAATCTTACTTTGGAGACATAGTACTGTGCCAACACGTGATAATAGCGGTAGGAGTGAGCAAGATTAATTTTTCTCGATAGAACTATTACAGTCAATGCCTATTACTCACGGTGATAAGGTCGGACTAAGTGTTGGAACCTAAATAAGTTGTTAAAAAAAGGCGTAAGCAAACGGAGGTGAAATTGTGCATAGCTTCATGGCCGCATATTCACCCTTACCATTTCCTCTGGCCCCAAGTTACTGTGTGAAACGAGACACGAAATAAGATGTGTGGTTGCATTGAACGCACGGCAATAACAAATGCAGACCTCCTAGGGCATTTAAACAAGCTTACGTTGGTTCAGAAGTTCTAGAGTGGGTGAAAAGCGAAGTGTGAGCGAGACAAATGATCAACTAATGAGTGGAAGGCGCCCAATCGTCGGATTACAGCGCGATGGTATAGTGGCATCATCACTTACGGTGTAGCCTTCCAGTAACAGTCATCCCAACCCCAACTCTTACTCCACTTGGACCCCTTCGACCATTTATTTGCATTACCGTTTCGCTTACCGCCTTTGCTGTTGCTGTTGCTGTTACGATTGTGAAACAATCGGCCACGCCGAACAACCATTCCCTTGGGTCGATCGCCATCACCAACACTCTCTCGGGAAGATGATACTCCAATCACATTGTACTGGTTTTGATTCAACTCACGTTCCATATAATTCTTTTCCTGCTTTTTATGATTTTCAATGAACCTTAATGATCTTGACGGTAAATCGTGAGGTGGTAGGTGCTGTTCGTTGCGACCTTTCGTCTCACTAGAAGACAAGAATAAAATCTCTCCACCGTCTTCTTCTGTTGTCAAAAAATCACGTGCATCTCCGTCCACCGAATGCGATAGCATTCTCAGGTTGTTGGTTATGGAATCATGCCGTTGCTGTTTCCGCTGGGAACTTGACAGTGGCATCGCCATTTCATGATACATTTCGTCCCCGTCTTCTACATGTTGAACTGTTATCTGCGCGTGGTGTCTCGTTCGTTTTTTACCACCACTACTGCTACTATGACCAGCAGGATTGGATGATATGCCAGCGTGAATAAGATTGGCAAATATTGCAATCCGTAAAAGCGTCGCCAAACTCAATTTCCTCCTTCTTATCATGCTGGTAATACGCAATACGTAATACGTGTCGTCGAATAAAAAGAGGTAATATGTCGTCGAATGAAAAGAAGCAATCTCGCAGTGCCTATTATTTCGAGGACGAATTATTTACTTCGTCAGTGTTGAATTAAATTCACAGTTGTTGTTTTGATTCCTCAACAGTGGGCGAAAAGTAGAACATAATGACCAGCTTGCTTGCCGATCACGCGATGCCCACGCACTCCCTCCCGCCCTCTGATGGATACATGAATGTACCGGTGACGGCTCGGAGATTCAAATTTTGGGTTTCTCAAAGAGGTATCAATTCCTCTTGTCATAGAACCGACTCAACGCGTAGCGATTTTTATTTTTTGTAGACTGTAGAAAAGATCGCCACAGCACCTCGCAGAGAGTGAACAGGTGAACCAAAGAGAACCATGATTTCTGTCCAACGCCCGCCGGCCCGCCCCCCACCATGATGTCCCTTAACTCAACCGACGCAGTGTCAACAA
The DNA here is from genome assembly GCA_036939735.1 of Discostella stelligera. Classification (NCBI taxonomy): domain Eukaryota; phylum Bacillariophyta; class Thalassiosirophyceae; order Thalassiosirales; family Thalassiosiraceae; genus Discostella; species Discostella stelligera. The sequence goes on along the minus strand of JALLBB010000451.1, from coordinate 2,473 downwards.
ATAAATGCCTTCTTCTCGCTTCGTCCCTCTTCACGCCAACAACAACAATAACAACATAATATCAACATTTCAAAGTGAATAATTACTTTTGCATGATCTCAATTTATTGACAAAGTGAGGGACTAGAGAGAAGCAGTGAGCAGTGAGAGATTGCCAAACATCCAAACATGGTGACAATCGTCCGTCAGATTTTCCTCGTTGTCTGTGTAACATCCGTCGTGATTGGAATAAACATCGCACTACTAACAAATGGCGGTAAAAAAGAAGATTCATCTCAACGATCATTCCTTGGTCGTCAGTTCTTACGCAATGACAAAAGCGCTGAGAATGTTGCTGTGATAACAACTCGGCGAGGAGGCAAGTTTTACGACTTGTCGCACTTTACGGAAGATGAGGTACGACGAAAAGGTTTGAACTGCATGTACATGAAATATATTGTTTGAAAGACTTATTTTGATCCGTTTATCTTCATTTCTTGTATCACGTAGAAACTCGGTTTGGTCAAAATGGCTTACTCGGTCACAAAGCTTGAAGATGCCATCGATTGGAATTTGCAACGCGATAATTTTATGAAGTCAGTTGTGAATAGTCACCGCCATCATCGCGGCCAACAGATATCAGTTCGGACCTTCAAATATGGTAATGACGATGCCTACGATGGAGCTATAGATAACGCGCTACATGATGCATCAGTAGTTCTCACATCTACTGGGGGGAATGGTGGTGCCTACGCTGAAGAAATGGATAACGCCGTTACAAAGAACGATGCAACAGCAAGCAACGATGATGCGCACTCCAGTGAAATAGATGATACCTTGGGTATTCTCTCATCTCCAATCGAAATCGCATCAGCAGTATCAGCATCAGCAGCACACAATGGTGGTGCACACTCACACTCATACGATGGAAAAATAGATGGTAGCATCTTAGATGGCGCAGGAGTTGTGTCGGCAATCTCAAGAAGAAGAAAAACAACGAGTGAAGGCAAGAACGATGCCTACGACGGAGGGTCGGATGGAACATTACCAAGTGATGCAGCTTCATCAACAGCATCCAACCAGCAAGCAAACGCCCAAGGGAAAAATGCACAATCACATCTACGGTACGATCGTCATCGTCATCGCCGATTACAAGGGAACGATATCGATGGAGACGTCTTCGACGGATACGAATACGACAAAGGCGCATGTCCCAACTCCGGATCACTCGATGTACCCTGCGCGCCACCGAATCTCTCCTCCATCTGCAATAAGTACGACAGCGTCAACGGCTCCTTTAAGGAGTGTCTCGAGGCATGCAAGCCAGCCTTTTGTTGCATCCATGACGCGCCGCGCGAATCCAACTACCTGTCACCCAATTGCAATACCGACGAGAATTGTCCGCAGTATAATTATTGCTATATCATATGGTGGAAATTGCATGATACTGTTGGTCCAGCACTGTTTATGCGTGTCGATCAGGATGATAAATTCTTTGATGGTGCCGAGGACGTGATCGACACGCATAGTACCGAGGATCCATTCATGACTCAGGTATTACTTCATCATTTTGATGATATTGATCAGGTTATAGAGGATGGAACTGTGGATAATGAATTTGATGCCGATCGAATATTTTTAGACGAAAAGTATTGGATGTATCCCGAATCTGATAAGGTGGATATAAATGATTGATTTGTTGAAAAAAAAGTGGGAGAGTAGAAATTACAATGAGATATCACCTATTCTTGCAGCTCAGATATGATACATGTTCAATAAATAGTATTGCTTTGGAGTTCCATGATATGATACTCTACTGTAGATCATGCTGTCTAAGCCGAAAAGTTGTGCATGCTTAGCAGTAGGTTTGATCAATTTAGATTTAAGGCAAAAAACTATTGAATTGATTCCTACGTAGTTAAAGCTTGCCGTGTGTGATTGCAATCATGATGATTGTGACAATTGGCATCTACCACCTTCAACGATGGTGACAATGTTGCATGCTGTCAAGTGCTTAGTTGGAAATGTCGGCTGCATTGTGTCGGCAAAATCGTCTGAAAAATCTGTCGGGCCGACATGTCGCCGACGTGTTGCCGACATGTCAGCCCGACATGCTGGCGACATGGGGTTTGTCGTGGCTTGTTTTGACATGACGCATGTTGCGACATGGTGCCGACATGTTTAGTAGAGTAGTAGTAGTAGTAGTACTACTACTACTACTACTACAACGACAACGACGACGACAGTGATGAATGCAGTAGTAGTAGTAGTGGTAGTAGCAGTAGTAGTAGTAGTAGTAGTAGTAGTAGTAGTAGTAGTAGTAGTCTACTTCTACTTCTACTACTACTACTACATGGCGGCGACGAGGACGAGACGACGAGGACGACGATGAAGATGAGAACAGTAGTATAAGTAGTAATAGTATTATTATTAGTAGTAGTAATGTTAGTATTATTAATAGTATTATTAGTATTACTAGTATAATTATTACTAGG
>JALLBB010000450.1:0-15239 GCA_036939735.1 Discostella stelligera | reverse complement strand
CATAGCTCAATCAATATTGGTCCGTTGCTGTCAATTTTTATATCAAAATGAAGCTTGTGATATCGACTATCAAGTGTGCAATCGAAAAGGTTCGGAAGCAACAGTGGGGTGAGCGGCATGCATTGTAGTATTGTTGTCGCGAATAAGCTATGTCGGCACACTAAAACTAATAACATAGGAGACCAATAATATTTTTAATAATTTTTTTAATTTTAATATCGCTTTGCAAGTGATCTATAAGGTGGTAACTTTTTGAGTTAAAATTCAAAGAGGAAGAGTTTCATTATTGCTTCGCTTTGACGCATATTACCTTCATTGTCGATTTGCAAAAAAAGACGATGAGAGCGGGCTGGGTATGGTAGTATTTTTTTTTGTTTCCAGGATTACTCGAAACAGCTCTCAGAAAAAAATGGGTCTGTCCGGATGAGATTTTCGCTCCCGCCAAAAATCACAACCTGGGGTTTGGAAAAAAACAGTCTTAGGTAATAGAGACACATAATTAAAGGTGACTAAATTCGTGACATGCGTAAACAATATCATAAACTCGTAGTATGATTTTATTATTTTAGGTTCTACACTAAAGGTTCTTCATGCATAAATAAAACTGTTTCCGGGTCCGCTTGTGAGCTGCTGTGTCTTTGAGCGGGAGGGGTTGTGTATGTTCTGGTCGCATTCCGTATGTGTGTGGTGAAAGCCTTGGTGATTCCTAATCCTAGCTGTTGGATAGTATAAATGGAAGGTGTGGGTGAGGAGTAGGAGTTGCCAAAGAAATTCCGTGTTTTGTTTGTGTTCCAGTGAGTGTCCGCTGTTCGTAATATTCCAATTGGGCAAGGATGTGATGTTGATCTGGAGCACATAATTCGAGCGTTTGGTCTGTGCCGAGGGAAGCTGTAGTCAAGGTTGGTGTTGGAAAGGAGGAGGAAGTTCTGGAGGATTGGGCCCCAACGTCCGTGTGGGTCGATCGCAAAAGGCAGGAGGATCATGTTTGCACGTATTAGTTCACCAATACCAACGTCTCCAGCAATGAAGCTGGAGTTGTTATCCCGCTTATTACAGCGCATATACTATCGTATTGCTTTGAGTTTTTCCAGCACTTTCGGACCAAAAATAAGTAGCTATCTGCTAATTGGCTAATTGGGTTGTGCTGTGATAGGTACCTAGGTCACGTTCCGTAAAATATCGTAGGTTTGTAGACCAGTATCGTGTACGTACAATAGACCATTCTTTCTCTCTTGGCACCTACGATATCTACCTCCAGCTCCTCCAGCTCCTCCAGAGTCCTTGTGTTTTTGCCAGGGCACCAACAAGTCCAAGAGCATGCACCAGATGCAGCAATGAATGACGGTACTGACACCAAACGAGCACAGCAACAATCCTCAAACAATCCAACAACATCATTGTCCACCAAGCGTCGTAGGAACGGTAACACCAATAACAATCATGCTAAGACTAAGAAACGGATGAAGAAACATCATCATCCACGTCATGGTAGTGGTGGTGGTGGTGCTCATACTAATTGGATTGAGAATTGTTCCGAGAGCGCAAATCGAGCACTGCCAAAGGATTGCGTGGCACCGCTACTGTGCATCATTACGCGGGCAGAAATTAACGATGATGATGACGACGACAAGAAGGCGAAAACTGAAAAGGAGGAGTTAATGATGCTGCCACAACCAAATGCAAGAGCATCAGTATCGACCGACGTTGGACTGGGAATCTTGGTCGATCATACAGCTGATGCTGACGTGTGCGAAGCGGCTTCTAAGGATGGGAACGATTACTACAAACTATTTGGAGGATCAACTATTAAATGTCCGGTAAATGACTGCACTACTGCCGCCGACACTGTTCGTTCGATTGATGCTACTGCTGCTACTGCAAAACAAGTGCATGATGGCGAAGAGGATGGTAACAATTGGAAGGGTACTATTGAATCCAAATACACAAATGATGTTCCAGAAGAAGCGGTAGCTGACGTACGACTTTCTTCAATGGCGGTCGCATCCCTGTCTCCAGCAACATCATCAAGAACGAATCGAATGCACAACATTGCCATGCCATCAGCATCGTTTCTTTTGCAATACATGAGGGAGAAAGTACCATTTCAGCTACCATCCACAATTCGAGGAGGCGATACAGAAGAAAAAAGGCTTTTCATACCCGTGAAACGGCATATCTCTGCAACTGGTCCGACCAAGGTGAGAACATTCGCGTATGCATACATCAATCGCGCCCGCCTTGTATCTTGAACCTGTTATTCATTTTGCTAGAATTTTGTTCCAACCTCCAACCCCTTTTTCTTCGTAATCCAATGTATTGGTGAACGATACATCGGGAAAAACGATAGTGGGCGCAACTCCAATCGTCCAAAGGTGGCAAAAAACGCAAACAAGCAACGTATCATCCACTTCCCAATGGCGATAACGGGGATGGCATTTGCAATCCATATCCGACATCTTGCGTACCTGATAAATTTTGGGCCCAAAGGAAACGATTATTTTCCCGGTACGATGAGGGGATACGAATTGGAGGCGAAGGACGCGGAGAGCATGTCGTTGATGATGGCCCCGAAATGTGGTACAGCGTCACGCCGGAAGCAATCGCGAATCACATTGCAGATAGGATGACGAGGATGATCTTATCGGCTCGTGAGATGAAGACCAAGAAGGTGAGTGAGACTACAAAGGCGACGACCAGCGAACTACCGATCTCTGATACTGGTAGCAGTAATATTGGTGGATGTAGTGATCGAAGAAGAAACATCACCATTCTTGACGCATGCTGTGGTTGTGGAGGGAATTCCATTGCATTTGTTCGATGGAACGATCGTCACCATTCAATAAAGGATGAAGTTGATGGTCAGCAGCAGCAGCAGCAGCAGCAGCGTGAGCGGCATGACGAAAATGATAAAGATGATGACAATTCACGCCCACCTCCGCGTGTGAAGGTGATTGCAGTAGAGAACAATCTATCAAGATTGAAAATGGCGGCTCACAATGCCTCCATCTACAGTGTTCCTCCAGAGGACATCGTTTTCATTCATGCAGATGCTATTGAGGTCTTGAATCATTATAGACATGGTAGTACTCGAATGACACCAATAAATGACGTTTGCAGTGATGGTGAGGATGGTGGCAAAGAGCAGCATGATTCGAAAATGATCTATGCAGGCTATGCACTGGGAGGAATTGATCTCCTCCCAAGCAAATTAGATGGTGTATTTTTATCCCCTCCATGGGGTGGAATGGATTATGGAAACATGTGTGGGAAGTTAGGATTTGATCCTCTCACTTCCATTAGCGTTAAATCGTGTGCTTCTTCCCCTGGGGAGGAGGAGGAGAAGGAGAAAGAGGGGACTTCAATAGGGAACACCACAACCACAATTATGACCACAAACGGTGGAGAGCTGCTACACATGGCTACCAAGGCTGTGTTCGATGATACCGACCAAGAGGGTGTGGTGGCCTACTTCCTCCCACGGAACATCGATGGCATTACACTGGGGAAAATCGCTGTGGCCTGCCACATTCAGGGATATTATGAGATGGAGCAAAATGTTGTGAATGGAAAAGTCAAAACAGTGACTGCTTACTTTGGCCGAGGTTTCAAAGGAGAAGAAGGCGTGGTGGAGTAGATAAAATTATGTACACAAGTAACATTTTTCCCTAAGCCGAGAGAGGAAATGTATGGTGAATGAATCTAATAGTATGAATATTCATTGTTAACCTCTAACAATACAATCTTCGCGAACTCGCAACTGATTCTTCGCATCCCCCCAGTTTTCAAGACATTGGAACAAGTTTTCAAGGAATTCAGTCCTGCCTCCGCCTCCGAGGTATGACTTCCTTCAAGACATCTCATCATAATATCTAGATGTTTTCCTTATCCAAATCGTCAAAGAATGGATGATTCAATGAATCTTTGGCCGTAATCCTATCCTTGGGACTGTATGCCAAAAATCGTTCCAGCAAGTCTAACCCTCCATTCGGATCAACATTGTCCAAAAACGTCTTGCAGAAAGGAGTGCGATACCAAATGGGGAACGCCGTGTTCCAATCGGGCAAGGCCGTACAGCCTGGCCACACTGTCTCGTCGGGCGTGCCAAGTTGACGAAAGATTTTGTATATCTCATCGATTTCGGAATCACCGGGGAACAACGGACGCTTGGTAACCATCTCGACGAAGATGGTCCCGAGAGCCCAGACGTCCATGGGAGGTGCGTAGGTTTGTGATCCCAATAGAATTTCGGGAGGGCGGTACCACAGCGTGACCACTTCATGCGTCAATGGTCGGATGGGGGGACAGAATGCCCGGGCTAAACCAAAGTCGGCTAGCTTCAGCACCCCATCCCGCGATACGAGGAGGTTCTGTGGCTTAAGATCACGATGCATCACACCCCGGGCATGGCAGAAGGCTAGACCTCGACACATTTGAAACAGGTAGGATTTCACAAGCATCGGATCGAGTAGGCCATTGTACGATTCAAGTGCCTTCTTCAAATCCCGATCGAGGAATTCGAATACCAGGTAGAGTTTTCCATCCTGTTGGACGCAGTCTTTCAAGTCGACGATATTCTCGTGACTCAGCTCACGAAGGAGTGAGATTTCACGCAAGGCCGTGGAGGGGATGCCTTCATCTTCCACCTCGAGACGGATACGTTTCAACGCCACAATTTCATCGGTCTCGCGATCGCGAGCCTTGTAGACTACACCATAGGTCCCCTCACCTAGGTTGGAGCCTGGCTTTTCGATTTTTTGATAGCTAAAGGAAGAATTTGGGGCGGCGAGCGTGAGAGACGGGATGAACTTGTGAGATAGAAATTCAATTTTGGGTCGAATCGACATCGTGATGGAAGTCGCTCGCAGAGCACTACTGTAGCAGATACTCTACTTCAACACCTACACACAGTCATTGACGCAGTCGTTGGGAACGAACAGTACTGAAAGAGTTCACAGGCAACCATACCCAATGACAACATTTTATCCGTCAGTTTCTTTGGGGCATGATTTACATGGTTGGGACTCACCGATCCATTATCTTAGTTAGAGTCTAGAGTCGCTGGATCTCGAAGGTATCAACAATAATATGATGAAAGAGGAATCAGCTTTTGTAGGTTGGGGGTGGGTTGCTTGTTGCTTGGTGCGGTAAGGTACTACCATGAGGAGAGGTTAATGATGATGTTATTGTTCTATCTACCACCACAGACCACAGTGGACATCCAGCCACAATCATCACAGCCAGCTTCATCGCCGTTGGAGTCTTGTGTTCGAAACACTGATGATCTCAGAAGAAAGGTGGAATTTGAAATTTAAGAAATCTTATCAAGAATCTAAATTAGATGAATCATTTCCCGGTGCCTCCAATAATAATTCCAAAACCAACGGTTCTCTCGCCCAGATATCGATGAAATCACTACTTCTAGTACTGTGCCGCGCCAAAAGGTGCAGTCGCAACCTGTCGCAACCTCGACGTCGTCGTCGTTGTCGTCGTCGATCGGCCTTGCTTCTCGCTCCTCGTCGTCTTGGTCGGCAGTGGCAATAGAAACAACATAATAATAATATTCCACTTTTTGCTTTTCGACTGGTGCCTTCTCAAAAACCAAAAAGTCGCTTGGGTCAAAACCGTGGTAGGCCAAGCGTCATCATCATCTCAGCTTGAAATACCCTATACAGCTCGATATTCTTAATTTTTGAAACGACTCACCATCACCATGAGCTCGTCTCGTCGCAATCGCATGTCGCTGGGACCCGGCAGCTCTCCATTCGGCGACGCAAGCGGGCGTATCAACCGCCGTACTAGCTTTGGTGGTGGTAAGAGTGATGACGGAGCTAACACGGAATCGAATCACAACAGTGAGGGTGCGGAGCTACAGAAAGATCGTCGCGCCATGGTGGAGGAATGGATTCGTAATCAACGCAACAATGGCGGCAGCGGCAACCCACAGCAGAAGCTTCCTCCATCCTCGGCCCCTTCGATGTCGAATAGTGATAGAGTCCACCAGCTCGAGAATTCATTCAAGAGCGACTTCAACAGTGGCAGTTTCGAACATGTTGCGGATGAGCGAGCCCTATCACTATCACGCGGACAGCACACCATGCCAGCTGCTGTGGCGGCAGCGGCATCACCTTACGGCGGCGAGGACGGCAATAATTCTTCTCAAACACCCGCGTGGGATAGGATTCGCCTACGAAAAAGAGGACACTCCACCTCGACTCCCACACCACCTGCAAGTCTTGGTAGATCTGAGTTTCATAATAGTAACTTGACCTTGAAAGATGATAACTTGAAGCCCACGGCTCTCTCAAACTCAAACTCTTCATCGAGCCCAGCCGACGATGAAGAACGCACTGATGTTGGTTGCATTAGCGGTAGCAGCAAGTTCAATCTCGGTACACCTTGTCGTAAGAGCAATTCGAGGACCGGGTCGTCGAACACATTCGGCTTGGGCGGAGCGCAGCGTAGAGTGAGGAGAAGGACGAGCTTGGCTCCGACAGACTTCCAGTCAAGCAGCGGTGCGCAGCTGTTTTCAGGTTGCCAGCCTCCTCGAAAACCGAAGCCGTTGTTGCCACCTTCGTATCCAAGCTCCAGCGAAAGAGATCATGACAAAGATAATGTCATGGAGTCGAACCTCTCATCTCACTTACAGTTGGACCACCACCAGAAGCAGCACCACCCGACATTGTCTGACACAGCCACAGCAGCTCCATGCACTAGCAACGAAGGCGCTGAATCCGTTGATGTCGCCGTTCTACAATCTCGTCTCGAGGTCATGAAACGACGCAATGAAATCCTCGAACGTGAAATGATGGAGCTGAGCATGTCCAAGGCGCCATTGGAAGCGCGTATGCGACAGATGGAAAGTGCCTTTATCAAGGAACGCGATTGCCTTGTTGCTGAGCTCGAGAAGTCGCAATCAGCTAACTTGGCAGCTAATGACCATAATCGTGAGTTAACCATGCAGATTGAAGAACTCAATGATAAACTACGACAAAACTACGGGGCTAGGACGGAAACAGTATTCAAAGAGGAAACAGATTCGTGGGGCGAACGGTTGAAAACAAACAATGAGATTAAACAGCTTCGCCAGATGCTTATAGAGAAGGATGATGCGATCAAAGGATTGCGTATTGACAAAGTTTCGTTGGAGGGGGAAGTATTTGGTTATCAGTCACTTATACAGACTTGGGAGCGGAATTATGACGAGTTGGAAAAAGATTATCAAGCGTTGGAAAAGTCCAAGAATCAGAATTCCGAGGCACTGATTCAACTGCAGGTATTGACCACCGAACACACAGCAATGACGGCACAGCTGAATGCAACATGCGCTGACCTTGAGGAGGTGAAAACTCGTGCCAAGGCTGACGTGAAGGCAAAGGAAGAGAATTGGAAAAATTTAGAGTCGAAATTATTGTTCGAAAATAGTGTCTTAAAGAGCCGTCTTGGCCAATATGCCAAGGATGGGGAGAATGCCGGAACCCCCGAGGAAGATGCCGCAATTCTCAAGGCGCGACTTGAAGAGTATTATCGTCTTGTCGATAACCTTCAGGAGCAATTATATCTTTCAGAACAGCAGCGTCGGGCAATGCACAATCGTATTCAAGAGTTGCGGGGAAACGTTCGCGTAGTTGTGCGCATACGACCTTACTTACCCAACGATGGTGCCGCGGCGCGTCAATCCGCCGTTGACATTATGCCCGATGGAGAGAGTTTGACGATTCAAGGCAAGCATGAAGGCGAAGTACATGCCTTTAAAGTTGATAAAGTCTTTGCCCCCTCGACAGGTCAAGATATCGTCTTTGATGACGTGTCCGAGTTTGTCCAAAGTGCTCTCGACGGCTATAACGTCTGCTTGTTCTCTTATGGACAGACTGGGTCAGGCAAAACGCACACAATGCAGGGAAGTGGATGTGGTGCCATGCGAGGAATCATTCCCCGTGCTGTTGAGAAAATTCTATCCCAGGCGGAGAAGATGCAATCTCAACGATGGACATTCACCATTAAGGCAAGCTTCCTTGAAATCTACAACGAGGAATTGCGAGACTTGCTCATCACGGTGAACTCCGATGGATCAATGAGACAACGTGACACGAGCACGGCGCCGAAGTTGGCCATCAAACGGAACCACGAGGGCAAGAGTTACGTCGATGGTATCAACATGGTCGACATTGATGTTGAGAATAAAGCTAATGGAATTGCCCAGCTCGAGTCTGTCATGGCCGCAGCTTCGCGAGCTCGATCTGTCGCCACCACAAAGATGAATGTTCAAAGTTCACGAAGTCACTCGGTATTCATGCTCCATCTCTACGGAAGTAACGACGAGAATGGTACTACTGTTCAGGGAGCACTAAACTTATGTGACCTTGCCGGCTCGGAGCGTCTCGATAGGAGTGGGGCCGCGTCGGATGTTCAACGTCTCAAGGAGACGCAAGCTATCAACAAGAGTTTAAGCTGTTTGGGTGATGTCTTTACACATTTGGCTAATGGATCAAAGCACATCCCCTTCCGCAACTCGAAGCTAACGTATCTCCTCCAAGATTGTCTCAGTGGGGATGGCAAGACATTGATGTTCGTCAACTTGAGTCCGACGATCGAGAGTAGTAATGAAAGTTTGTGCTCACTTCGATTCGCACAAAGGGTCAATCAAGTCGAGCTTGGGAAGGCTACCAAGCACGTCCAATATGGTGGGAAAGGGATCTCCTCTGCCAGAACGGGAAACTAGAATGTGAAATTCTTCTTTGCGCCTATTTATTACATCGTTATGATAAATTCTTAACGTCAACCTGTTTACATCATCAATAGCAATTTGAATCATCCGTAGTCATAGTCAGCCTCTTCGTCATAGAAAGCATTGTCCGGATCATCATCTTGTAGATAAATTCGTGGGTGCGATAATGATGTAGTCGAACCAACGTTTGTTGATAACTCATTGGGTTGATCTGCAATAAATGATGGTTTGGTCTGCCATGTTTCCTCCTTGGCGTCTGTTGTTGTGTCTGTTCCATAACTTTCATCATCATTGAGAATCTCCCAATGCCAATCTTCTTTCATTTGATGAATGATATTTGTCAAGTCCAATGACGATGATCTCATTATTCGAATGGGAATAGAGTGTCGAATTAGTTTCCCCCCACTTCCTCTGCCCCCGCCACCACCACCACCACCACCACGTCGAACCAAATCTATCACTCCTGGAATGACTGTTGTAGTATTGTGCTGGTCAGTCAATGGTCTAGTCGTCGTGGATGCATGATACTCGGAAATATCCGTCACCTTGAGATGTATCATTGCATCTGCTACATCCTCAAGACTTCGATGTTCCGAGGGACGTAATGATTCGTAGAGAATAGGTACAACAATGGGAGAGAGGATGGGTGTCGCTGTTGTTGGTGGTGGTGGTGGCGATGGAGTTGTTGTTGTGGTAGGAATAGAGATTGATCTACCTTCGAAAGGTACTGCCCTTCTCAAACATTTTAGCATGACAATGATTTTTTCCACACCGTGAAGCTGCAGTAATGGAGTTAAAGTATCAAACACAATTGGAATGGGTGGTCGCTGCTGGTGAAGAAGTGTGGTGGTGGTATTTTGATCACGATGATGATGACGACGACGTTGTTCAATCGAAGCCGCAGCCTTTCGAATTGTCTCGACGATGGGTTGCAATTTTTGAATCGTTGATTCATGTACAAATAAATTATTGCAGGAGGATGTAGCATCCTCATCCCAACCAAATGGGTTGGAGGAGAGGTCCACCCATGCCCCGTTTGTCCGGAATTTGCGCAACAATTCTTTCCGTTTCCGGTTTCGCTCACTATCACTTGACAATTGTATATTGTTTGCCGATTGGCAAATGTCGTCGTCGCTGTGGTAGTCAGTACCAACACCGCCAATGGTTTGATCAACTTCCTCCAAATCTGTTGAATGAATTGGTTTCGTGGTACCAAGCAATGAAACAAACACCACGGCACCATTGCATCGGTGGCACAGCTCCTCAAATGCTTGTTGCACTACCATTGGTCCTGACATGCTGTCGATCCAATGTGCTGCCTTTACCCCTGTTTCTGCCCGCGCAAATGATGATTTATTGGCAAGCTTTTTTTTGTCACCACAAATCATTGTGGAGGAAACTGTTGCCCATTGCCGCAGGGAAGAAGGTGTCATGGAATGTTGAATTAATATTGTGTATCCTCCACCTCCAGCTGCTGCTGCTGCTGCGTTGGTGGCGGCGGCAGGTGCAGCTGTGTCGTCTTCAGCAATAATTGCCCGGGGACGAGTCACCGATGAGAAGAGCGCCTCCCAGGGATTTAATGGCGAGGTTGTCTGCGAGCGTTGGAGACGATGTGGCTTGGTGCTCATGATGATGATGATGTTAATGTATTGTATTCCTTGCTGCTTGGAACTAAAGATTTCTTATTAGACAACTAGTTTTCCAATGGTGAGTGTCAGTCTTACTGCTATCGTATTACCCTCCTGCGTCGATTTCTGGAGGCTGGCGGTTTTGGATCGTCCATGATCAGTCCATCATCCCGCAATCATCTTCTTCCTCCTCGCCTCTGCGGGAATTGGTTCAGGCTTGGGGAGCAACGACGGATGGACGTCGTCGTCGTCGAAGCAACGACGGATGGACGTCGAGCCGAACGACGATGACGACGATGACGACGAGCGAGGTGGCGTTGCGCCGCCGCCGATCGAGTCAGAGCGAGGAGAAAAAGCCCAGAACACACTACCAGCCTCTATCAACTAGTACAACATCAATAAAGAGTTAAAGCTCCGCCTCCTTTCCAATTATTGTCGAGGCTGAAGTGGCTGCTAGTGAGCGACGATCGCTCTCACTGCCAAAGATACAAAACAATCATGATCGGAATCCGAACCATCCGCGCAGTGGCGACAGGAGCAGCCACCATCGTCTTCGCCAGCAACGTATCCACCACGACATCGGCGTTCCTATCTCCATCATCGTCATCATCATCGGTGCCGAAACTCACTAGAAGCAGTCGTCTTGGTCATGTTGGCGTTTCTGCAGCAGTATCATCATCGTCATCCTCCTCAACGCTCGCGGATCAGCTAGCCTCACTTAGTTATGACATTCTTGGCAAGTCCACGGCCACCCTACACCAACAGTCGGCACCTATTGGAGCCATCACCGAGAAGGCCCTAACAACAGCACCACCATCACCACTGCCAGCTGTTGCATCATTTTCTGATTTTTCCATTGATCAACTACGCGATACCATTCTAGCCACGGTGCATTCCTACGAAGCCAAGATCGATGCACAATTGTCCAATTCGATCTCATTGAAAGAATCTTGGGCATTCGCCAAACAACAATTTGGACCGCTATTCGAATCGTGGATACATCCCAATACCCTACCAATCTCGATAACCTTCCTCCTTGGTTCGATCGTTACGCTTTCCATCCTTTCGACCATTCGGAGTTTCGGAGAGGAACCACCCCCCCAAACACCCTACCCCATGAACAAGTACGATCCGGTCTCGGCGAAGAAATATTTCAACGGTCGATCGGGATTGGTGCTGCTGCGAGCGATGGAGGTGATCACCTACAGCGGCGCGTTCCTGGCGGGATTGGGCATCGATTACCTCACGGGAAAGATACGAAGCAACTCCGACCGACGAGCGATGGAATTGAGCGTCCTCCTTACCAAACTGGGACCCAGCTTCATCAAGGTCGGACAGAGCTTGTCGATCCGAACCGACCTGTTGAGTCCGGCCTATGTCCGCGGACTCAAGAGCTTGCAAGATCAGTGTCCACCGTTTAGTACCGACGAGGCACGAGGCATCATCGAAAGCGAATTGGGATCCAGGATTGAAGAGATATTTGTCGAGTTTCCAAAGGAACCAATCGCGGCGGCGTCGTTGGGTCAAGTGTATAAGGCCACTATAGTATTGGGGGGTAGTACTACTGATAATATAAATGGTGGTGGTAATCAAGGGATGAAGAGATATGTGGCCGTCAAGGTCCAACGACCCAATATTATGAATCAAATTGCATTGGATATGTATTTAATTCGAGAGGTGGCTCCGGTACTCAAACGCACATTCAATCTAAATACGGACTTTGTTGGTGTTGTGGACACGTGGGGCGCTGGGTTCGTCGATGAGCTGAACTACATCGAAGAGGCAATCAATGCCAAATCCTTCACCGAGTCGATACAGCAAACTCCATTGTCGGGGGTGGTCTTTGCTCCTCCCGTGGTGGATGAACTCACGACGAGAAGGGTGTTAACCACGGAATGGGTGGTGGGCGAACGATTGGATAAGAGTGCCAAGGAGGATATTAGCATACTGTGCAGTATTGCCATGAATAGTTACTTGACGATGATGTTGGAAACGGGACTGCTGGTAAGATGGTCGGATTGTTGTCGTGGCACCTTGTATTCCTTCTCCATGTATCAAATAATGCACTCATCCAATATCTTGACTCCTAAAATGGTGTCATAGCACTGCGACCCTCATCCAGGTTAGTATTGTATTGTTGGACTCGTACAGCATGCATCATATTTTTTGAGGAACTTGATTTTACCCTCATCCAGGAAACCTTCTAAGGACCACCGACGGAAAATTGTGTATATTGGACTGGGGCATGGTTACCAGATTGGATCCGGACTTGCAGTTAACCCTGATTGAGCACATGGCACACTTGACGAGTGCCGATTATGAAGAGATTCCAAAAGATTTGCTTCTGTTGGGCTTCATTCCGGAAAATAAGGCCGACTTAATTCGGGATAGTGGCGTCGTCGAGACTCTTGCTGAAATTTATGGTGCATGGACGAGTGGAGGCGGAGCTGCGGCGATCAATGTCAACAAGTAAGTGTATGCTATGAATGAATCATTCGACCTCGCGTCTGAGAGTAACTGACAATGTTCTCCTCTCGTTCGGAATGAACAAAGAGTCATTGCAGACCTCCAAGATTTGACTGCTGAAAAAGGGAACCTGTTCCAAATTCCGCCCGTGAGTATAGTAGTGTTTCACTCTTCACTGCCGCACTGAGTATTCAACAATTTGTCTTATCACTTTTCAACTTTTTTCTTGACTCTTGATACAGTACTTCGCGTATATTGCCAAGTCATTCAGTGTTTTAGAGGGCATCGGGTTAAGCAATGATCCAAAGTACTCCATCATTAATGAATGTCTTCCCTATGTATCGAAGCGTCTACTAACAGATAAGTCCGAAAGGACTGGAGGTGCTCTCTCTACATTCATATTCGGACCGGACAAATCGAACGAGGACCGCATTATTGATTATGATCGCGTTGAGCAGCTCGTATCGGGCTTTGGAGAATATTCCACGTCAGCCTCGGGCGAGCTGTTGGGGAAGAACTCTACCAGGACGGAAATCATCGAAGGCGTCGCGACACAGGTCCTCGATCTACTTGTTACCGAGGAGGAGACGCCTTTGCAGAAAATTTTCATTGAACAGCTCGCTAAGATAATCTCATCGACGACGCGTACGGCGTGGTCTCAAATTCTGAAGAGGAGTGGATTCTTGCCATCGGGACGGACAGTGTTGGGTACCATCGTCGATCCTTTGGGTATTTTCCGAAGTAGTCCCATTGTGCGTGTCAGTGAGCTGGACGAGCGCACTGTCGAAACGACGAGGAACCTCATTCAGCTCTTAACCACTACCGCCTCAAAGTCTGGGTCCACGGTGAACGTATCAAGCTTGACGAACACGGAAATTGTAGAGATTTCATCCATAATTGCTCAGAAACTCTTCGAGAGACGGAGTGGCGTGATAATGACCAGCAACCGACTTGCCACGCAGCTGCTGCAACTCACTGCCGATAGATTAGAAAAGGGCGAAGGACGTGACATAATCGTCGTTCCATCGAGTGATCCGCTGAACAAAATCAGTGATGGGAAAATCCATGACGAGACACCGGAGAAGAAATCGACGAGCGACCGTTTGGCCGGTGCCCGAAGAATACTTGCAGCAATTGAGAATTAACACTCAATCATAATAGGGTGTTGTCATTACTGTTTAAGTTTGCTATCGACTTAATCATCGGACCCAATGAATTGGTATTAATTGGTGTATTGCTTTCACCAGTGAAATTCATCTCGATACGCGTGCAGGATCAAGCCATTGCAAAGTATTGTCCAACCTTGTTCGACTGTTCGACAACAAGGCTAGTGGATAATACGTAAAACAACTCATCGTGTCGTTTGTTAGATATATGTAATACTGGGATGCACTGAATTGCAGGACAAGGAAAACTAAAGGAGCGATAATGAACTGAAAGGGTCAGGAGTCTTGCCTCCTCTCTGCCTGAATTTCAATCGACAACTGATTAACTCTCTGTTCCAACAACGCAATCTTTTCATCTTTCAAGCGAAGTTCTTCTTGGATTTGTACGAGTATTGCCTCCCATTCAACGAGGCGATCGAGAACTTGATGGTACTGTTGTCGAAGATTGGATGATTCTCCGACATCAAATTTGATGGTTCCACCCCTGAATGCAGACATGATGTTTACTTTCGATAAAACTTGCTTTTTTGTGCGTTTTCTGGAGTAGTAACGTAATAACGTTCCAGAGAGCTCCAGAGGCTAAACCCCCACCCTTGCTGTTTGCTAATACTGTTGTTGCTTGTTGCTTGGGTTGAAGCAAGTCGATGGCTCGGCCCTCCCACACCTTTTCCGATCCCAGAGGGTCACTCTTCCGGTACGAAGAAGACTATTTATATAACACAAGCAGGATTCATGCTTTCGGAACTCACAGCGGCACCGAGACATAGTTGTGTGCAATATTTCGGGTCTTGATCGAAATACTAAATAGTGTAACCTCGATTATGATTTGTCATTCAACATGCCCTCTTTCAACATTGAAGTTGAAGATATTGAATGACAACTGTTTTACTATTTTCTATTTTCGGTGTTTTGAAAGAAGATTGGGGTCGTACTTCTTGGCTTCCTTGGGGCCGTGCCTGCGTTTGCGGTCTGCCTGCCGTCCTGCACGCAAGCAAGAGAAGTCAGGAGCTGTCCAGGAGGGTGTCCGTCGGTCTCGGTCCTCGCAGGTGGCAGCAAAAAGTACGAATTGACAATAACATTATTCTCCTTCACAATGGCCCCGGTTTTCCGTCGACGCCTCTTTCATCGCCGTCGTCGTCGGCTACTGGTTGGTTTCCTTGTGTCGTTATCTTGCCACTGTCATGACGCCGCACATTATTATTCCAATCAAGCAGTAGCTCTAGCTGCGTCCATCGTCGTCGTCGCCGCCGCCGC
>JALLBB010000449.1:0-15264 GCA_036939735.1 Discostella stelligera | reverse complement strand
ATCATCACTCGGGGGGAATCATTGCCGCGGCTCTGCATCTTCGAAGACAGGCCGCCGCCGCGGCGACAACGACGACGTCGGCGCATTCGTCTTCTTCTTCTTCTTTGACGACTACGGTTAGAAATGGGAGGATGCCAGTCGGGAGCGTTGGCGGCAGCAGCGAGAGGGGGCAACGCTCCGATGACCAACACTACCGCTACAACCACCACCAATGATGGGAAGACAATGGCGGCTACGGCTACGAGCCCCATCATTTGTACATTCGAGACCCAAAATCACAATAAGCGTGTGAAGGTGGTAAGATTATGCATCCAGTTTATGAGTATTTTATTACTCTTCTTATGAATCAAGGTTTTATTCTTCCTTGCCAGCGTCAAGTTAATTGACATCTACGTCACAATCTTCACAGGAGGCAGCATCATCATCGTCATCAATTCCGAAGAAAGATGTTAGATTGCCACCACGGTCATCAAGTACTGAGCGAAGATCGTGGTGCAATTCATCATCTGAGACTTGCGGATTGTATTCGTGACGCTCCCGCCTACCACCATGATTGTTATTCTTTGCAGTTGCTCCTGTAGTGTTGCGATGACCGGGAGTGCTTCCTGCAAGACCTGGTACGTACACGCCTTGATGCTTGTAAATTTCCTTTAGGGCATACCTCACCTTGTTGATATCTTGAACAATACGTTTAGGACGTGGAGAAACACCATTTTCTGGGTCGAATATTCGGCTGTATGCATATGTTGTCGATTTTGGTGTTGCCATAGAAAACAGACGTGGATCCCTATCATCCATTTTACGAATGACAAGAGACATGCACGTGTGCCGTCGGACAGATTCATGTATGTCTTGGTTTAGGGAGTTGTCGAGGGGCATCAACTCTGGTGAGTTGCCGACTGGTTGTCCACTCCAACATTCTCCAATTGAATCATTCAAACCATACTCCGGCTTCACCCAACGTTCGTAAATGGATGTTTCCTCACCAGGTACTTTTGTCAGACGCATCCAAGCAACGCAGCTTGCACTAGTAAGCTGGCTTAGGGCGTCATGATAGAAATGGTAAGTACTTTCAAATTCAGTGTCCGAGTAGAATTTCTTTGTTTCCATAACAATATGCTTCACTAACTCTGAAATGCAGACGACACCGGAGAAGGCAGATGTCTTCTTTATCTCGTACCTCCATTCCTCTTCACCCCATGTCTTGTCTTTTGTCATCCCAAATCTGGCAGCATAGGGATTGTTGGCATCAAGGTAGTAAATGACTTCAGGAGCGTTCCCGTCCAATAGATTGGAACAGCAGTTCCACACATACTGTTCTAGCTGTCGGAGGCTCAGACCAGCAGTTCTGTCAACAATAATTTGCATGTCCCTCTTGTCGAGGCCAATCAAGTCGCCAACTGTCGTAATACCACTTGCCTTGAGCTTCTTTGCGGCAGCAGGGCCGACATTGGCAACTCTGGTCACAGGGTCGTCGAGGTAAAGTGCTCCTTCAGGTCGGGGGTAGTTTGCCCATTTTTTTGCGTTGCGAGATACTTGTTTGACACGTTTAATCTCAGCATTTATCATATCCTCGCAATTGCTCAGAGTGATGATGGTTTTCTCTGAATAATCAAAAGGATGAATTCGATACCCATGCTGCTCACTATTTTCACCAACACCAACCTCCTTCATCGCAACTCCAAAGCACATTCTAGCCTCCTTTGGAAATTTGACACCAAGGGCTTTATCTCCGTCATGGTAAGAGCCATTTTCTTGAACATATTCTCCCATATCATTTCTCATGAATCGCTTTTGTGTCTTTTTACCCTCCCTGAAACTACCGATGAAGCATTTCTTGTGTACCTCCTGAGAAATAAGCAGACACAACAATCAAATGGCGACGAGAACAACGGTGAATATGTGACAATCATGCTGGTTTTGGTGATGGTATTAAATTGACTTACATCCCACCAAGCAATCCCTGCAAGATGGAGGGGAGTGAGTTTCTCACGGTTGAAGCAGTCAGGGATCTCGTCTCCTTTGGCTACGAATGAAGAGAGGTCAACTATTTCTCCAAGGCGAATGAGTAGTTGTGTAACCCAACGGAACCGGGCCTTTGCCCAGTCACTGTCCGGATCTAAGCTTCCTTGCGGCCGCTTCTCGATGGGCACATTTACGTGTGTCATCCGCTTTGCACACTCATAGACAGCAGATCTCCTCACTGTAGGCTTCCCTGCGCGAAACAGATCCCGATTGATCAATATAGTTGCCTCGGAGTAACTCAATCCACTTTCCAAATAGTTGGCAACAAGTTGCTGAACTGCACTTCCATCTTCAATAGTTGAAGGATAGGGATGTTCACGAGTCTTCCTTGTGGGATTATAGGCCTCGCCAGTGAGTAGACAGTGGTGAGTTTGCTCTATGATGTGCTTCACCCGCCTTCGTTGATGCTTTGTAAAGTTGAGTACCGATACAATTTTCGAAACAGTTCCGGTTCCGTCTTCGAGATCCCAGTCCTCTGGTGGCGGACTACCCATCACAATGTACATTTCAGAAATCATTCGTCGTTCGTCAGCCAGAGGGAGTTTAGTGGGCGCAGATTTTGGGAGAAATGTGGTTGAATCTGCAACGCGCGAGTCATTGATTTTTGAAATTGCGGCAACCTTTGCTTTGCGTGGCTTCGTCATTGCAACATAGTTGTACACTCCCTTCATTCTTCCCTTTCTACGGACTTGAAGCCGCTTCTTCCGCCGCTTCGGATTCTCCTTGAGTCTTGTGGTCGGAATTGCTGTGGTTGTCATTGTTGATTTTTGACATCGGCATTGCCATTGCCTGATGTGCTGCGCGCGCGAGAGAGAGAGATTGGTGCAAGTCGATCAAGAAACGTTCATCGAAGTCAGCAGGATGCAAGCCTTTAAGTAGCGCATAAAACACTCAATTAAGCAGAATTTTTTTTTAAATTCAAAATTACTTAGGGAAAAAATTACTAGCAAAATCAGTGACACCGATTTCCGCTCCTCTCCAATTGGGGGGGGATTTATCTGAACATTGACCGATACGAATAAACTTTTTTCTGTCCAGTGCTTTAGCCTACATATTGAGGTACAGCACTGGGCAAAAAAATCGGAAATCGGTCCAGCCATTCCCGAGATAAATCTGCCCTCAATCACGGAGTTGTCAGTACAACCAATAATGTACAGTATCTACCTACCTGGCAGAGTTCGTAGTACGTAAGGTTCGTACTTGATAGTACCTCGCGGCTCGCTCGCCCTCTCGGAGGCTCGACGGAAGCAGCATTGGCGTGTTCTCGCTCGACCATGACTCAAAACATGACAGCGGCAGGCAGGCAGTGCTTAATCGTGCACGAACTCTGATCTCTGTCATCGAAAACATTCATTTCTATTCGCGTTCGAGGCAGTGAAGTAGGATACTACTGCATCGACACAAGAGTGCGATCATTATTTTTGCTCCTTCGAGAGAAATAATCAAATCACCATGACCATGGCTTCGTCGTGGTTCCGTCAATTCCAAGCCCTCGTCGCCACACACCGTCGTCTTTTGACGCGTCATCCCATCCATCTATGCACTCTACTCTTCTCATCCATCATTTGCATGATTTTTGCCTGGTTGGCAGGGAGAGATGATGATCATGATGGAACATTATTCCCACCATTGACCGATTGTGGAATGGTCGATCCGTATTATGTCGCCAACACTCGATACTCGACGGAATATTTTGAAATTCCAGTATCGTTGAATGAACCATGGAGGCGTGGATTGCCAGTTGAGTGTTCCTTGCATCCATCGTGGTGTTTGATCCTTTCCATTATTTGTGTGCATTTTTATGTTCGCTCAGCCTAGAGAAAATCGATTCTAACGAATAATATTGTTTCGTCTTTTTCTTCCCCCAACGCTGTCGCCGCGGCCCAGGTGTGGCTCATGAGTCTCGGACCGACCTTTGCGGGAGGGATATCCGTATTCCTAATCCTGCGCGACGAATTCCAATCGAAACGATGGGGAATGCTAAAGGCCGTACAAACATCGGTGCATTGGCTATCCTGGCTCTTCGCCTTCACGGTGATGGGCACACTCAATTCGCTTGCCGGGGCAATCACCGCAATGCTATTGCCCAATGTCCATGCCTTGGAGAGTGTCAGTTTTGGATCGGTGTTCAGCACTTTGCTATTTTTGAATTTGGCATTGGTGGCGACAAGCTTTTTCTTGGCGGTACGTGAGATTTCTCTTTTGCAAACGCTGGCTTCTTGTTACCAATGCCATCATCATCAATTTCCTTCTCTGACATTATTTTGAGCCACTCTTCACAACAACAAAGTCATTGTGCGGAACGTTCCAGTCGACGGCATTGACTCTCTTCGTGATTTTGAGCATTCTAGTCTTTTCGGCGACGCCGACGATGCGATCAGCAAGTACGCTGTTGGGATACGTCAGTGCCGATCTTAGTCTGGACACCTACTCCAGCCTACCCTCGGGAGGCGGAGCGTTTTGGTTGTACGCATCTACTGAGCGAGGAAAAATCGACTACTCATACCTGAACTACGATCCCAATGCCACTACTTTTGAAAGCTTCAACTCATCTTCGGAAGCGATGAGTCTTTGCGAGGTCCCTCTCGTGTCCATGGAACAAGGTCAGTCTGTCAAAACAGTGGACGAGCGGAATGACGTTCCCAAGGAAGATATTTTTCAGGTGGGTGTGACATTGGTCGTGTGTTCTCTGGAATCGTCCATCTACATCTAGTCTTACTCGAGCTCGGTTTGTTTTGTGGATTGCGCGACTTATACCAAAGGGATGCTATGTCATTGCAGGCAGTTCGGCGAACACCAATATGCGATCTTTCGTATGGTATTTTTTCCCTCAATATCATTTCATAAATGCATGGTCAAATATTCTTGGTTACACTTCCCTTCCCGGGAACAGCTTTTCGTTGGCAGAGGCTTCGTATTCTCCGGAATATCTTGCACAATTGGCGCTTTCGAACTACAAAGGAGGGAAGGGATATGATGAGAGCAATAGTAACGGAACATCACTATTTCCTCAGGGGTCGACTATTGTGTCAGAGTCGTATGATTACAATTATACTGCCATTTATTCGTCACAAGAATATAAGAGTAATTGTCCATCAGGCAATGTGTCAAATCTCTGCGACGATTACGTTCAATGTTCCTCTCCAATAGAAGGATATCCATCCTTCGGAAGCCCGTCGTTATACGATTGCATCGGCTTTCTTGTGGTTCTTGTTGTCGGATATTCCCTGTTTGCCGGTTATCTGATTGCCGTTCATCCGATGGAAAATGGAGCGGCGATGAAATTCTACAATCCATTGAATATTCGATGTCATAGACGTAAACGCTCGACGAACGATGGAGAGGAGGGGGTTGTTGCTGCCAATGTGAGCAAGTCCTACGGCAAAGTGGACGCCCTCAAGCCATTCAGTTTGACGATGAAGACCTCCGAGGTCACTGCTGTCCTTGGGCACAATGGAGCAGGTCTGTGTTCATGCTTTTTCTTCCTGCTTGTCGAATAGTGTGTCCTTGCACTCGCATTCTCAGACAAAATCATCTTTGTTCCAGGCAAATCCACATTCGTAAACCTCCTCTGCTGTGCACAAAACCCATCTGAGGGAGACATACTGATTGGTGACCTCTCCATCGGATCAGATCAGTATGCCATCCGGAAAATCATCGGTGAATGCAAACAGGATGACTTTCTCTATCCTAAATTGACGGCACGTGAGCATCTCGAATTATACGCTGGAATTCGCGGAGTGCCCGCCAAAGACATGGCTGATACTGTACAGCAATGGCTTGACTCCGTTGACCTTGATGATGTACAACATATTCGAGTGAGCGCATACAGTGGTGGAATGAAGCGACGTCTAAGTGTGGCAAATTCCACTATTGGCAATACGAGGGTAGTAGTCCTCGACGAACCTACAACGGGCAAGTCAATCCAATAATCACTCTGACGCACCCAGACGTATCATATGATTCTAACTGCACAATCTCTGCTCACTCAAACAGGTATGGATCCTGTGTCCAGAAGATTCGTCTGGAAACATTTATCCGAAATCAAGAAGGGACGTGTGATTCTTCTGACGACGCATGCAATGGAAGAAGCTGACTTGCTATCAGATAATGTTGCTATTTTGAGCCATGGCAGACTTGCTGCTGTCGGCTCGCCTCTAGAGCTGAAAACGAAATATGGTTCATCACTACAGTTTTCACTTATTTGCGATAAAAAAGATCAACAAGCTGTCGAAGACTCGGTCAAAAACATATTTGCTGACTTCCTTCCATATATTCAGTTGGTTAATTCAAGCACATCGGGTTACTCCAGTGTTATTGTCAAGAAAGTATGCAAAGAAAGCCCCGAAACAGAAGAACAGGGCGATGGTATTCCAGTTTCTTCTCTCCTGGCGTTTCTTGAATGGTTAGAAACAGACAATTCAATCATACATGAATTTGGTATATCGAACTCATCTTTGGAAGAAGTTTTTCTTGCCGTCACCCGCCAAGCACAGCCTCCTGCCCAACCCGTGCCCGCTATCCGCGGATGTTGTTTCTCTCGCTGCTGCAGGAAGAAACAGCGTCACACTTCTTCTGAAAATGTCGATGCTATCACCACTCACAACTCACAAACTAGTCTGAATATTGATCATGCGACAAAGGTTGATGTTTCAAGGTACCCTAGGAAACTGTCAATATGGAACCAAACCAGAGCCATTGTCATTTTCAACTTCATGAGGAATTGGAGTGGTCGTCCTTCGGTTGGGAACTGGATAATTTTTTCATTATTCTGCGTGACTAACATGGTTATTGGTGAGTCCAATTCGCAAACATTGTTTTTCGGCAACATAGAATCGCTGACATTTCTCTACGATGCCGACTACCTAATCCGATTGAAGGATTTTCCATGGCTTTGAGTTGGCCTTACGCTGAAATATCATTCTATCTCCTCGCCCCTGTTTGCTTCCTTTCCTTCATGCTGATTAGCTTGATAGCGCCAATATACAGCGACCGAAATAATGGATTATTCAAGATGATGTCTACTCAAAGCTTACTAGAGCCAGCATTTCTTTTGGGCACTTGGATGTATTCGTTTTCCGTACAGTTCCTTTACTCCTTGTTACTTTTGACACTATACTTTGGGTCTAGCATCTATCGCACAGCTTTGATTTCAAATTGTGATCCTAGTGACAGCAACTGCGGTTATGCTAAGTTCGGTGGCAGACCGTGAGTACATGGAGCAATTTGTTTTAATTGCGACTGTGCACCGGCTGACACAAATATTGCTCAGTGTTGTGCACCCAGACAGCAGGGTGGAGGTTCTTGCTGGAACGTATAACGGTGACGGGGTATCAGTTTATGCTCACCCAGCTTCAGGTGGATATGTTATGTTGTTAGGAATTATTGTGGTATTTTCATTGACATCTGCGGGAGCAGTACTTTCAAGCGCTTTTTTCCCTGGGTTCAAGATCAGCCTGATTATTGTCACCATCATTCTTCTCGCAGCTTGCGCATCACCTATGATATATTACATTTTCGGGTACTTCTCCGTGTATTGGACAAACTCTGACAACCAGTTACGTGAATGCTTGACAAATATACCACACGTTGACAATTCTACCACAATTGAGAATGCAGGCAGCAACTTCGTTGAGTTGGTTGGCTGGGCAATCACTGATCCAGCTCTACTTTGCACTCCTGCGGAGGTTTCAATACTTCCTCAGATGGGTTTATTCCAGACGTTGGCGCTTTCTCTCTTCTCTGAGATTATATTTTACTCCGAACCGGATGACTTCGCCGATCGGTTCGTTGATCAGCTTATCAAGGGTGGTGCGTCGTGCTCATATCACAGCAGGCAGTGCACTTTTAAATATGCAACACTCCTTTACGGAAAGAATTTAGGATTTATGTTAGTCGGGGCAATTATATTGACAAGCTTTGGAATGATGATGGCAAAATTGACTATTTACCCGATAACCACAGTGATACGAGTTAAGCAATTGTTTGGCAATTTATGGAACTGTCATTGGCAAAGTCATGACTCGCTGCACACTGAAACAGCGATTTCTGAAATGCCAGAAGTGGATGCGGAACGGCGGCAAGTTCATGCTATTATCCAACCATATCTCGAAAAGGAAGCAGATCCGGAAGCTAACGATTCAGAGCCAACACTCTCAAAATCCTACATTAATACCCATCGAGAAAAACTCCCACCTGTGATTATGCATAAACTTCGAAAGCAATATCCTCCTCTTGGCGGCGCACCCGCGAAAGTTGCTTTATCTGAATTAGACTTGCATGTACCGGTATGTCTGTTCATTTTTTGTTCTTTTGCAAGTAGTACTCCTCTCTATCGTCTTACCAAACTCGATTTCTTGGGTGAAGGCTGGAGAAGTAATGGGTTGTCTCGGCAAAAACGGCGCAGGGAAAACAACAGTCTTGAACATCTTAGCTGGAATGCATTGTGCGTCAAGCGGCATCGCCCTCGTTTCTGGTTACGACGTTCAAACTGAGCTCAACTCAGTTTATGAGCATCTCGGCAATTGCCCACAGTTTGACTGCGTATGGAAAGATCAAAGTGTTCAAAGGCACCTTGAATTCTACGCCAGATTGAAAGGGATCGATGATCCTAAAGGCGCTGCGTTCAATATTGCTACTGCTGTGGGACTAGGAGCACATGAGGTATACACCAGGCTTAGTGGAGCCTTATCAGGTGGAATGAGAAGGAGGTTATCAATCGCTGTTTCATTACTTGCGTCTCCAGACACTCTATTGCTTGATGAACCAACCACGGGTGAGTTCAAAGTATTGATAGTGTTTCCATTGCTTCGTCCAAACTCCAGTGCACATTGATGCCATTTTTTGCACTGAAAGGGTTGGACCCTTCCACTAGGAACGAAATTTGGAGCCTCTTGTCGTCCTTTGCAACCCCTGAACGGGCAATTATTATCACAACTCACATGATGCTAGAGGCTGACGTTTTATGTTCGAGAATAGCTATAGTTGCGAAGGGAGCACTGAAAGTAGTAGGATCACAGCAACACCTGAAGGTAAATTGTCTTGCTTTGCATTGTTGCAAACGAATGATATGTCTTGCACTCATTCACATGATGTATGGAGAGTAGGATAACTACGGCTCGGGATATCTTCTTCAGGTAAGCTCGTTGGACCCTTTTGCTTTTGAGGAGTGATGCAAATATTCCTGCCAACCTATTCGTATTTGTACCGTTCTCGACTTCGTTCATGGACAAGGTCAATTTGGCTCAAGACAATGAACAGACAATCGACTCACTGTTGCAGTTTGTGAAGGATAATATCCACGAAGATTCCAAGATTGTTACGAAGCAAGCGAAGACGATCCACATCAACTTGCCAAGAGAAGTGTCCGTCCAAAAAATATTCTCAACACTTTATTCAGAAGGTGCAGCATCGAAGGGTGAGCAAAGCTTTCTATCTCATCATTTTTGCACTAAATAATGTCCATTCTCATCGAACGAGTATCGTTATTGTCTGTTACAAGCTATGATCAATCAGTTCCTAGTGTCGCAGAGCTCGCTTGAGGACGTCTTTTTAGCACTTGGAGAATAATTGTACACCGCGATCCGAGGATAGACAGAGATGAATGAAATGCAAGCACTTAAACTAAAAGATACGATCGATATTGCATCCTTTTTAAATATTTGTTTGCGGATATCAATCCGTACTTATGTCATAGACATCATGCGTGTTCGACTCGACCGCACCGAGACAAGAGCTTTTCTTGCCAGCGCAATGCGTATTCACGTCGGAATCAGTATTATTCCGCTCCATAGAACTTCTTTCTACAACCGAGGGTGCACTGTAGCCATCATCATCACCAACACCATGAACAAAGGTAATGACCACGATATTGTCATCACAAGCGGTGATCTTCAAGAAGTGGCCAAAAGCGGTTGCGCCCCAGGTGAGGCTGATGTCGATACCGCAGCTGGTGGGCCCGAACCGAACCCAGCCCCGGCCCAGCCACCGCCTCAGCGACGGCGTTCATTGCGTCCAACTGTCGAGCCTGATCGGTTTGTTGCGCGACCATCCCTGCAGGGTCTGACGGTCGCAGACGGCGATGCGATGTATGTTTCGGGCCGTGGCATCCCATCAGCTTTGGGTGGAAACAGGAACGATGAGATCAAACGTACGAAGAATGAGAAACCTGTCAAACTTGAAGTTGACAAGCCAATTCGCCGCAATTCTTACTCCCTCTCGATCGAAGATTCGAAACGCGATGAAGAAGAAGAATTAGCTGGTAAGCGTCCCCAAGATCCACAAGTTGATTTTCGTACCATCCCCTCCGCGTCGGAGAATACGATGCCAGCCGAGTCTAAAGTCGATCATCACGGTTCCGAATTCGTTGCTATCGAAGCAGTCGATTCAGCTCAAGACTCCAGCGTATCTCCAGCACTGGAGAAATCAGATATGCTGTCTAAATTGATGCAAACAGAACAATCACGCAAGCCTAATCGCGGCTTTCGGAACAGTAATAATTTGACCAATGATGGTAACTTACGTGTTGAGATCGTAGAGTCCAAACTCTCAACCCCACCAATTGACCACGCCTCTGAACAATCTTTAACTTACAGTACCGACGTCGACACAAAATCTCGATACCGAAAACGGAAGCGTAACACCAAATCCGTACAAGAGGAGTGCGATACGGACTTGGATGATGACGACAATGATGGCGGGGACGACGATGATGGCGGGGACGACGATAATAGACTGGTATCAGCGGCTCCAGAGGTTGCCATTGCATCGCGGACGTGTGATCTCTGTGGGGGCAAGAACAAAGGTACGAGTACAAAATGCCACAAGTGTCATAAGAAGCTCGGGAATAGTTTCATTTCGAAGAAAAATATGCCCTCCTCCTCGTCCGTCCTAGGAGGTATTGTGGAGAAGGAGAACGAGGAGGTTAAATTAATCCGAGCGACTACGGTAGTAGCACTCGAGGGTTCGAATATAAGAAGTGGTAGTCCTAGCCCCTCACCCCATGGCGTGCTGGATTCTCAATATCCCAGAAGGATCGCTCAGAATTCAGTAGAAGAAGTTCTGCCATCAGGGTTGAAATCTGACATACCTTCTACTCCATCCCCCGGTGGCAGGAAGATGGTGCCAAATAGCACTGATAAAAGAGTCAGCAGTAGCAAGATCAACACTCTTCATGACCAAACGCTCGACTTTCCGGTCTTATCCCCATCCCATCCTATCAGTGTGAGAGGCTACTACTGTAGGGCTACTTCATGCAACAAACGCGCTCAGTCCGCACACAACGGGTTCTGTCGTAGGCATTACAACAGGTATCTCGTTTGCACGGGTCAGAGAGACTCGTGGACTTGTGACTGTGGGAACAGGAATATAGAATATTCGAAGCAATGCAGTTTTTGTAATACGCCAAGGAGTGGAGCGAGCCCCATGTCATCAACAGGTACTATCATCTCTCCAGTAGTAGCAGTAGCCAAGAAAGGACAATCACGCAAGAAGGCGAACAAACCACCACGCAAGAAAGTGGAAGGAAAGAATAGTGCCCCCACCCCATCAGCATCGGCTGCTGCTTCGAAAAGTGATGTCGGTTTCGTCCCCCCGGAGTTTGCCCATCAAATCTCCCAACGAGAAGAAAAGCTCATGGGTAAAAGGCAATCCAACTTTATTACATGTAATAAAGTTGAACAATCCAAAGCGGATGGGTTCTGTTCAACCCATTGGAACATGTACTCCATTGACAGAATGGAAAACAGGGGCATGGAAACTAGCCACTCGGCGCTGGTTTCTTTTGCAAATGTACCTGAAACCACCCTCCTCGAACAAACACGCAACAATCTTCTCAATGGACGTGATTGTTGGATATGTATTGACTGTGCTGTCGAAGTTCCATCGATTACTTATCCCTGTTGGAAATGCAATAAGATGATATCGTTCGTTCCGTTGGAGGTGGAAGAGTTTGAGAAATTCGTTCAGAATCAACGTGAGATGAACATGGAAAACCGGAGGAGGAGCAACGTCGGTTAAAAGAACTACCTTCGAAAATCATTGGGGCCGGTAGTAGAACCAGGTCATAAAATTGGAGGGGAGCAATCAACTTTGTTCTCTCATTTTTCTTTGAATCATGATTCCTGGGAGTCAGGTACATAACAATATGAAGGCAGTAGGTTGTTAGTGATCAGCATTAATTTTAGTACCAATTAATAATTGCCATTCACCTTGCAACAGGTTTTGGTGCGCCCTGACAACCGCCCCACAGCCTCGCCCTCCTTGCCTCCCCAACTCCAACAACTTCTTCTCTCCCCAACATAAAAATAACAACAAGGGTGATTGGGCAAATACTGTTTAACCTTTTTTGGAGCAGAAATATCGAAATACAGCACAAAGTAGTACCCAAAATGCTTTGCTGGATACTGTCACCAATTATGTTTGCATAAAAAAAACATAATGATTTTTTTGATGTTATGTGCATCCCAACACAGTGGCAGCTTCAATGAATAATGTAAATTACCATACTATCACGCTATTCATGCTTCTGTTAAAATACCTTGCCTTATTTTTACTCTTAGAACACCACAATTTTTTTGGTCTTTTAAATCTTCTGTTTGATTATCTTAAAACTCCATCTCTGTCAGATTGCTACAAAAAATAATTTCTATATTGTCATGGTGGCAAGTTTTGGGAGAGTTTCAGAGGGTTGTCTTAGTGTCATTTGTTAGCGCTCTACGCTCATTCCAATTCAGCTTAGAATACCTTCTTTCTACCCTTTTAGAATACCATGCCTGTATTCCTGAAATTTGTCAGCACTCCTCATTTTACCTCTTGTAATATCTCATTTTTCAACTGTTTGATTAACTCACCTGCCTATCACTACTGATATTATCACTAATTGAAAGAAGTAATTGCACAGGAAGTTTGTCTTAGTAATGCAAGCTTTCATCTCCCTATGCCTAAAGAACATCAATTTCATACATTTCATCCACACTCCTTAGATATGGCATATGGCAATAACAATTCAAACTACTCCCATTTTCATCTCTTCTCCCAACTCTGACTCTTCCAACTCTGTCAACTTGACTCTCTTCCCTTTCTTCTTCTTCTGCTTCTTCTTATTGTTCTTCTCCAATGGACTCTTATGCCACGTGAGGTTGTTCTTCTTCCTTCCAGCCTTTGCTGCCACTGCAACCTTTGGACAATAATGGAGTTTTGAAAAAGGCTGGTTGTTGTCCCTTAGGTACTGAATGTTGAAGCCTGCATTTATCCCTAAACCTTCTGAGAGAGTGGTTCAACGATTGGAGGTGGTGATGGATGATGGATTAACAACACTCTTGGTGTCATTTACCTCTAGGGGAATGGCATCCTTGTTTTTTTTTTTCAAACATTAACAGCTTCATTACTGTTTGCCTCATTGGTGCTCATGGAACTCTGTTTCTCCAGTGTTGTCATTGGTGGAGGAGCATTGATCTCTGGTGTCATGGGTGTAAGACAAGGCTTATCAACAACTGCTTTGGTGGTGGTAGAATTGGCAGCTGGCGTGGCTTTGTCAACTACATCTGCAACCAAGGTGGCTGCGGCTTGACAAGCAATTTGGGTAGATGGAGGAATATCCTTTTGTTACAGGTGGAAACATTTTTGGTATAATAATAGGGTAGGGGTTCAAATAATAATAATGATGTAATTGATCTGGTGAATAGTGTGGTATTACAAAAGACAAAACTTCAAAAAAGTGTGGTATTTTAGAAGACAAACTGCCAGTTAAGTGTGGTATTTTAAAATACATCAGTTAATTATTCTTGGTATTCTAAAAGGCAACAAATGTTAGGTAAGACAAGAGGAAGTTCTGTATATTTGTAGTATTTCAGCAAAGTAATCATTTGTTGTAGTATTCTAACAGCATATTCAAAATAAAGTGAGGTGTTCAAACAGTCAACTCGCTACTAGTTTATTACATTGATGATTGTTGTGCAACTCACATGTTTCTTGTGCATCAAAAAATACAAAAACTGGAATAAATTTGTGGTGTTCTAAGAGACATTTTTGGCATGGTAATTGAAAAGGTGAATAAAAGGTGTTTCAACAGCTTGTTCTGGATTTTTGAGGTAATACAACAGCATTTTCAAATCATGTTTGAAAATGAGGTATTCCAGCAGGTAAGAAAACAATTGCAGTATTCCAACTGTGTAAATATTTATTTGTGGTAATCAAACAGCGGTTCAAATAAAGTGATAGTATTTCAACAGTCTGCTCTTAAAAAAACTCAGGGAAATTTAAAAACACACTGCACTAAAATATATGTCTTGTAATGCTACACAAATAAAATTTCTTACTGTTCAGAGAAGAATCGACTTACTGTGGTGAATGGGTGTAGCTCCAAAAAACATTAGTTGGATGAAACAAAATGACAAGTATTTGGTGGAATTACAGAGCATTAAAATGTTTCAGAAGAGGAGGTAAACAAAATGTATTTTTTTTTCACTTCATGAGTACTAAACAATTCACTAAATGGTTAGTGAGTAATGTATGATGTAACTATTTTTTGTGTGGTGCTGTGATGCAGAAAAATTTATGTACAAGAGATGTTGTTATACTTAACTTTTTTGATGCAAGATTATTTTTGTGATGTTCAGTAAAGAATCTTGGGTACTTTGTGCTGTATTTGGATGAAGCTCCCTTTTTTCATTTAATTTACTGTATCTTTGACTTCAAATGCAACCTGACCACCCTTGCCAGTCAACCCCAATAATGATAAACCATAGTACTTTGGCTCTGGTGAGACAATGGCAATTCCTTTGTGCAAGGAATTTGCCATAACCTCACCAGAGCCAATATAATTAAATTTAAGCCGATCATAAGTAATTGACAATGTCAGGATATAGTTTAAGAGTTGGTCTACTACGACGTATGTTTAGTTTAATCAGATTTGCTTTAGTTACTGAGATCAAGCATTTCAATCTTGGCCTGGAAACTAGTTTTTAGCTTGCAGCCCTGTTCATGTTCTGAGGCCTTGTCTGTCCATCACCACAATGACATAATCACCGCATAGATAGATAAGTACGTATTTAGTAGAGAGATATCAGAAATTTTATAGTACATCGTACTGGGCCTTAGGCCATGTCTGCAGGCAGAAAATTTTGGGTACTCAAATCGAGTTGAGTACGTACTCAAATGTACTGTCCGTCGTCCGAATTGATGTAATCTCTGCAGGCAGAAAATTCTGAGGAGTCATGCGTACCCCATCCCGCCACAATC
>JALLBB010000448.1:0-15270 GCA_036939735.1 Discostella stelligera | reverse complement strand
GACGTAATCGACAATCAACCATCGGCGATGGCGATGATGATGACGATCATCAACATTCA
This sequence comes from Discostella stelligera, assembly GCA_036939735.1. NCBI lineage: Eukaryota > Bacillariophyta > Thalassiosirophyceae > Thalassiosirales > Thalassiosiraceae > Discostella > Discostella stelligera. The sequence continues at coordinate 15,211 of JALLBB010000448.1, read as the reverse complement.
CGTGCGATACAACTATGAGGCATTTTGTGAGTCCCCGACAATAATGATCATTGCATGTACATGATGTTGTGTGCAAAGCATTGCCATTCATTTTGTGTTCCCTCTCTCCAGGTAAAGATCTTCCGCCGGAAACGGAAGTCTTCGTTTTACGGACGACCAACCTTTGGAAAGATTGGGTCGATGTGAACAATATTCTTGGTGCGCCCAGGGATGTAGCGGTTCCGGAAAAGGGTAGCGATGCAGATGTATTGAACGCACGTGGAAAGTTGCCCGTACGGAACAATTTGAGTCCACGTGGTCGAGATATCCTATGCCACTTTTTGAAGAATGACATTAAGGTCTACATTGACCTACTGAATCGAGCAGTAAATTTGTCGGACGATGATGTACGTGCTGCATTGAAAGTTATTCATCAGAATTGTCCTTCGGTTCTTTCCTCTCTGGTGAAATGAGTCGCCATCACGTAGTACTAGAGAGTGTGACATGCTATCTACCTACGAAAACAACGCGTCGAATCCATGAATTTTATAAAGTTAATAGCAACATGCTGGCGACGTACAGATAAGTTCACTTTTCGTTCACAGATAAAAGTAAAATCATTTCTCTCTCCATAAATTGGCAACATTACTAATCTCGTATCTCGCCGTTGTCATCTCCTCCCGTAGCTGTGCTTCTCGTTTCATACTCTTCTCCTCGTCGAGCTTCTTCCTCTTCCCTTCCTTCGCGACTTGTTGCTTCAATTTCCCTGAAAACAACGAATTCACCGACTTTGAACCGCTCCTGAGCGCGGAGGATATAGCCCGACCAGTAATGACAAACGTCTCCAGTGTATCTTCGAAGCCATTCCCGCACGACGCAATCTTGTCATGTCCGCGTACTAGACTGTCGTCAAAGGTCGAGGATGAATCAAACGTATTTCCACTGTAACTGGTAATATCGTACGAATTGGCAGATAATGTGTCGCCGTCCTCGTCGCCATCGCCATCCCAGAAACTAAGCGTTTGAGTTAAAGATAGCATGCTCTCGAGCTCGTCGTCGAATTCATCTTGCTTACTCGCTGCTTTGATTTCAGCTACCGTGAGGGGTGCTGCTGCTGCTGCTTTGGTTGCCGACCAAGAGGAAGTGCTCTTTGCGATAGTACTACTTGTGACAGTAGACGCACAGGTTATTTTGGTCGATGTCGTCGAAGCTGTCGTGGATGTCGTTGATTTCGCTTTGTTCCCAGCGAACTTGGGGAAGCGATCGCCGCGGCCATCAACGATGATGGGGATTTTAGATTTGTTCTTTCGGAAACTACTCATGCGATCGAAGTCCGTCCAAAGAATGCAATGAGTTCACAGGAATGATGATACCAGACTTTTGGATCGATGGAGGATTTTTATTGTCGCGGCAATGAAAGTCTCGCAACGATGTAACTGAAAATACTCTAAATTGCATCGAAGCCGCAAATCAACAACTTCGTCATCGTCTTCCTCTCTCGACAAAACAAACTCCACAACATCATTATCTCCACTTCATGCAGCGAACGGAGTAATAATAATATCAAGTCGTTTCCGTTCAAAGAGACGAACGAAGTGTCTTCGCTGTGTAGGAATCTGTATGCGTAGGCGGCGGACGGACAAGCCTCTTTTACCTTTATTTAACGTACAAGACAAGGTACTTACATCAAACACGGACACCACTCATTTTTTTCATTTTAGCGCGGCATAATAAGCTGCTTTCATTCAGCCTTCCTTGACTTCAACCAAGGTGATGGTCAAGGAAGCTATCATCTACCGTTAGTATTTCACGGATAAAGAGGTGAGCGGCGAAGAACAAAACAACCACACAACCAACCCATGACGCCACGACCCGTCGGAGATCTCGACCAACAAGTAAATCGCGGCCACAAATCCACCAAATCAGGCCGCGGCGGTCGCGAGAAGAAGAAAGAAAAGCGGGATGCCAAGGCTGGCACTCTCAAAGATCGTCACAACCCCCGGGCCTTCTCGGTCTCGAACATCGTCCGGACGCAGCGCAACGTACAGCGCAATCTGGACCGCGCGCAGAAGAAAGAATACATCCCGTTGAATGATCGTCGAGCCGCGCGGGTGGAGGAGGGACCGCCGCCGCTGGTGGCGGTGGTGGGCCCGCCGGGCGTGGGCAAGTCGACCCTGATTCGCAGCCTCGTCAAAATGTATACCAATCACAACTTGACGAATCCAACGGGTCCCATCACGGTGTGCACGTCGAAAACTCGTCGCGTTACGCTGTTGGAATGCCCCAATACTCCCACGGCGATGCTGGATGTGGCCAAAATTGCCGATCTCGTCTTGCTATGCGTCGATGCCAAGTTCGGATTTGAGATGGAATCCTTCGAATTCTTGAACATGATGCAGACCCACGGGTTTCCAAAGGTTATGGGAGTATTCACTCACTTGGATCAATTCCGAACCATGAAGAATTTGCGCAAGACGAAGAAATTACTCAAACATAGATTTTGGACGGAGATTTACGATGGTGCAAAGATGTTCTACTTTGGTGGGGTTGTGAATGGAAAGTATTTAAAGCATGAAGTGAAGCAGTTGACATTGCTGCTGGGTAGGGTGAAGTATCGGCCACTTGTGTGGAGGAATACTCATCCCTACGTTGTGGTGGATCGTCATGAGGATATTACGCATCCATCGAAAATTGAGGAAGATGAAACATGTGAGCGGAGCGTGGCATTTTATGGATATGTCCGAGGGACGAATTTGAAGCAGGGGATGAAGGTTCATTTGATTGGGGTGGGAGATTATGGAATGGTAGAGATCAATGCGCTTGCTGATCCATGTCCAGTGTTTGATAAAGAAAAGGAGAATCAGGTAAAATGTGACTTTGTTTGTGTGATTTCACCTATTCAACACTGCCTACAATCTCGTTGTCCATCTTGAAATACTTCGTTCGAAATATAGACACTGAACAAAAAGGATACGAAGCTCTATGCACCTCTATCCAATGTGGGTGCAGTGTCATTCGACAAGGACGCGGTCTACATTGATATCGGACGAGCCAACTACACTAAGAAAGAAAATCTAGATTTGCCTCGAAAGGAAGGCGATGGTGAAGATAACGAAGCGGATGAGGATTCATCGTCAGACGAAGAGGAAAAGTATGACTCGGATGCACCCGCGGGTCTGTTGAAAAGCTTACAGGATGTCAAGGAGGGAGTGGATCAAAAGATGAAATATTCTTCGTTACGCTTGTTCAAGGGAAGCAAGGCCGTGAAGGCTGGGACAAATCACGACGAAGAGGAGGTAGCTACGATTCGCAACAACAGTAACAGCCAACGAAGGCCTATGCAAGATGTGTATGAACTTGCAGATTCGTTTCGTAAGCGATACAAAGTGGAAAGATCTGATGACGATGAGAGCGAACACGAGGAGGAGGAGGATAACAGCAGTAGCGAAGACTCAGAGGGGGGCTCAGATGATAATGATGATACGATTGAGAGTGGACGAAAAGAAGAAAGCTCTGACGACGATTCTCAAAATAGTTCCCAAGGAACGTCGTCTTCAGGTACTGGCAACGAATCATCAGACGAAGGAGAGCAGAGCAAGGCATGGAAGACAAATATTGCTCAGAATGCTGCTATGAATTATCTTCGTCGTGAAAGATCATTTGTAAACTTGCAGCAGTTGGTTTACGGTACCCCTGACACCGTATCCATGATGGTTAGTGAGGAGGAGGGAAACAATGCACTTGAAAAGGATGCTGCTGACGATGAGAGTGATTCAGACGACGATTTCTTCAAGCTAAGAGACAAAAGTAAAGTTTCTTTAGCCTCGTCGAATACAAACGGAGACCAGCGATCCGTGTCAGTTCGTGATATTCAATTGGGCGAGGACGATTCGTCACGTAAAACCCCAAGTAACCCCTCAGCGTCGTTTGATTTGAACGCTTGGCTAGATGAAGGAGAGAACTGTTTACTTGAAAGCATCCGAGATAAATTTGTCACTGGTAACTGGGAAAACGGACAGGGCAATGCCGAACAAGAGTTTGACGACTTTGAGGACCTCGAAGCAGGTGAACGATATGGTCCTAATGGAGAAGTGATTGAAGACGATGACAGCATTGCGCCACCAGGCATGACTGATGCTGAGCGTCGCGAGTACAATGCCAAAAAGAAATCTGCGCAAAAGTCTGAGTTCGACGAAGACTACGACGAGAGTAAGAAAGGAAACATGGGAAAAGCTGGCGACCAACAGGCTGAGAATGAATATATTGACGCACTCAAGCGTGAGAAGGAATCTCGATTGAAACGAAACCAGGAAGAATTTGGATTTGATGGTGAAACAAGCCGTCTTCGGTATGAAGGTTTCCGTCAGGGTATTTACTGTCGCGTGAGAATTGACGGCATCCCAGCTGAATTTGTTGAATCTTTTGATCCCACTATGCCGCTAGTCATTGGTGGCTTAACTCCTCAAGAAACGGAACGAGGTTTGATCCGCTGCCGGTTCAAGAAACATCGCTGGCACAAGAAGATTCTGAAATGCAATGACCCGCTTGTGTTCAGCATTGGATGGAGGCGTTTCCAAAGCATCCCTGTATACTCTACTGAAGATCAAAATGGCCGCTACCGGTACTTGAAATATACCCCAGAGCATATGCATTGTCAGGCTACATTCTATGGTCCGCAAGTCCCTCCAAACACTGGTATTCTGGCTATTCAGCGGCTTACGGGTAACATTCCAGGGTTTCGCATTTCGGCAACTGGAGTCGTTCTAGAGCTTGACGCATCTTCAAAGGTTGTCAAGAAATTGAAACTTGTAGGAACACCAACAAAGATATTCAAGAACACGGCATTCATCTCAGGAATGTTTAACAGCGATCTCGAGGTAAGTCGGTTCGAAGGAGCAAGCATACGAACCGTGAGTGGATTACGAGGACAAGTGAAGAAAGCGATACGAGAAGGTCAACCTGGATCTTTCCGGGCTACGTTTGAGGACAAGATTCTGTTGAGTGATATTGTGTTTTGCAGAACTTGGGTACCTGTGGAGATCAAGAATTACTACAACCCCGTGACTTCGCTCTTGTGCAAATCTGGCGCAGATGGGTGGAGGGCAATGAAACCCAAGGCACAGCTTCATGTGGAAACAGAAACGCCAATCGAAGTGAATCCCGACTCTATCTATAAGCCAATTGAGCGAAAGACGCGGACATTTAACAAGCTACGCATTCCCAAATCAGTAGAAGCTTCTCTTCCGTATTCAAGCAAACATAAAGACGAAACGAAAAGGAGAAAGAAGAGCTATGTATCCAAGCGCGCAGTTGTCATGGAAGCCGACGAAAAGAAGAAGTACACTTTTGTGCAAGCTATCAACACCATCCGCAATGAAAAGCGTGCCAAACGAAAGGAGAAGAATGCCGAGCGTCGTCTTGAGAAGTCCAAAGAAACGGCAAAGAAGGAGGAGAAACTTGAAGCCGCAAGGAAAGCAAGGAAAAGACAGCAACATCGTACTGAGGGGAAGATTGAAGCGGCGAGGGAGCGGAAACGTCTCCGTGGTTCTTAGGACTGAAGTTTGGGTGGAGTAGGAGGTCACTTTGATGGTGCATGATTCCTAGCTTGCCGGCAAACTTTCTGTTGATGTACGATCTTACCATTTCTTAAGTAGTAGGAGCAACCAAGCTAGACTTCGACTTTGACAAATACTAAAGGAATTTTTAATATCTTAGTGTAATGTTGAGGATTTTCGTTCTTCACTCAACGAATGGGGGTATTCTTCCATACAACACAAGCCAAGCCCTCATCTCGATCAAGAAGGTAGTTCGGTCTAGTCTGTAAGCCTCCCCCCTCCCTTCCTCCAAGTAGTAACACATGTCGCAAGAACATAATATTCCTTTCATAACCATGTAATTTACCCACTACCTATCATCTTCTCTTTACTTCTCAAACGATTCCACAAGCTTCATAACATTCTCCTCGCTCTCCAAGAACGCCCCAAATTCCTCCGAGTCCACGTCAGGAATGGCACCGGCACTCGAAGCCACGGCGACGGGAGCGGCAACCTCCACGGGTTTACTCCCCCCCATGGCAGACCCAATTTTTACCAAGACGTAAAGCCCAAAGTATCCCCCAATAATGGCAGCTGCGACTGTTGGTTATTTTTCGAATATATGAAGACATGATTTGAATTTGGAGCGTAAGAGAAAGGACCAAAAAATAGAGCAAATCAATAACAATTGTCAAGGGGGAAGGTGGCGATGCAAAGAAGTCAACAAAAGAGAGAGCTACGCAAAATACAAAGACTTGCACCATCCGTCGCAAGGATGTTCCCCTATTTTGGGGGACGAACACGAGATTCGCCATACACGGCCAAAAGTCAAATGAAATGTTCATGCGATGTGCAGACCCGACCCCAAGAAAAGAATCGACGAATCATACTGTAGACTCGAATACAAACGAACCCCCCTCGTGAACGAGAGTACTATGCGCGTGTGTGCGGGTAGAATACTGATTTCCCAGCGTTTTCCTAACAATTCCCTTGAAAAAAATAAGAGTTGCCACACGTACGCTGATCATCTTGTGGGAAATACCCCCTCACGACCTTATCGATTCCCGTCCATTCGGGGGCCGCGGCATGACTGGCCATTCGACGCTTGGCATGCTGAGAGGCGGCGATGGTGGTGGCGGCTTGTCGCCGGGTGGTGGCGAGGAGGGCGGTGCGTCCGAGAATGGCAAAGGTCATGGTTTACTACGGTTTGGATTCAGTGCCAGGCTGTGCCAGGTATCTTCTATCAGTGCTCGCGATGTTCGCCAAAAAATAGTGGGACAAAAGCTACCTACTTAAAGAGGTACGCACATACCTACATACACACTGGATATCCACACGCTCACCGCTCTCTCTCTACGTAGAGAGAGAGGTACGTAGCTCGCTCACACTCTCTATCTCTCTCTATCTCTATCTTGCTCTCGACCTCGTTCGTCGACCATGGCGGAGCCGACGAAGATTGTGTAGACGAAGCACCAAGTTGAACCCGATCAAAATACAAGTAGACACTACCTCTACAAAGACAGCAACCTTCAGTCAACACTCAACACAATAATGTCGGATACACGATCTCAGCTTGCCGAAATAGAAGGCCTCCTCGCCGCGGCACCGGACGACCCGGCATTGCAACAACTGCGCGATGACTTGCTACAATTAATTGCTTTGGAGGGGCAACAACAAATTACGGGGAAGGTGCCACCATCCTCTTCTGGGCCATCAGATTTAGCCTCCAATATTATGACGTCGTCGCAGGTCCCATCATCCGAGTCAGTATCAGCTACAAATAATTATTACACGGCCCAGGGAACATTTCAGGAGCATGGCATTAGTTTTTCAAACTCGGCCACGACGATTGCCGAAGCGCCTGATTTGGGATCCTTCCAGCCAGTGGTACGGAATAACATTGCCAAATCGCCACCGGCACCAAAAAGCGGCGGTGACTGCGATGATGATGCTCGCGCAGGCAGTAACACAAAGGCATCCAGTACAACTGCCAATAATCCAAATAATGCAGCCACTGAGAAAAAAACAAAGAAAAAGAAGAAGGCGGAGGACGATGCCGATGCAGTGCTCGATGCTCAATTTGAATTGCCCTCGCATCTTGTGCCATTGGAATCTGATACGCCCGCCCAAAGACTCAAGAAACAACGTACTGTGAAGGCGCTCAAATCGAAATTCCGTTAGAAGCAAAAGGAGGCGGAACACGCCAAGCGACAAAATGAATGGAAGTCATTTGCATCGAAAGCGGGGGGGAAGAAAAGAAAGGGAATAGGGGGTGGTGCTGTGGGGAATTCGAGTATTTTCTCGACGGAAGATGGCGTGAATGCGAAAGTTGGCGTGATCAGTGGCGGAGGCGGCAGGACGATGACGAATTTTACCGACCCTAATAAGAGACACAAATAAAAGGTGGCAGTTTGGAAAAATCATGTAGGTATACGAACAGATGATACTCATACGCATCAATTATGATATTATATGAAGTCTAACGTTGAATATTTATGTCGATGGGTTCTCTTTCCTACATAAGTCAACCTTCTCGTCCAACAGTAAATGTTTCGTCGGATCTTCCACCGTCTGAAGAAGGTCTTGAACCTTGCCACTTCGAGGACAAACCTTGGAGTGAACAATTCCGTTCTCATCTACATAGTTCACCCACACGCCTGGAACAGTGCCACCTCCGTCGTTCACATCAATAGATCCCAGTTGATCCGGTATGGAGAGTACACGGAAGTCGGCGCCATTGAATTCTAACGCGGCAAAGTGATCAATCCCGATTCCTACTTCGTAGGGATGGCGCTTCATCATGGATTCGAAGTCCTTCATCCTAAGTACACCGTTGCTTTGGATACGATCATTGTGAGGACATATTAAGCCTGGTGGTATTGGCAGTAGAGTTGTGATGTGGAATGGTGGTGAACAAACTTAGTGGGCATGGTGCTAGTGCAGTGAGCAAAAATCAACGACACGAAACGTACCTGGCATGATCCCTAATCCCTCGACTCGAATGTACTCCCAATCGCTCGAGTGAGTAGTGCTATCGTCATCCGTTTCCACATCAGTTTCTCCCTCTTCGACGACGTTGTCGTAGTCATATGATTTCGATTTCGACTTGGATCCTACAGCACAACCTCGTCCCGAATTCGATTCCGCGGGATTCATCGCAACAGCAGTAGTAGTAGTCTTGACCCCACCACCGCAACCAAACTTGTTCAGCATGCACGTGCGATACGACTCCGGATCCATCGAATCGGAATGCCCTCCATCGAACCAGCAAATCGCACCCGCCGATCCGCCCGCCATGACCTTTCCGCTGAGCGCCGCATCACGGAGTAGGTCGCCCAACCCCAGATACTCCCACCGGTCGACGGCGAAGAGAGTGTTTCCTCCGCTGACCAAGATGATGTCCGCCTCGTCGAGCGCCCGCTCCATTCCTCGTCTTGGCACGACCGTATTGGCGACATTCAGTGATTTTACGGTAACGCCCATCTTCTGGAACGTTTTCGTCTGCATGTGACGAAACTTGGCAATGTCGTAAGATGCCGTGCCGATGTAGAGAAGCGATAGTTCCTCCGGCCGTCGTTGGGTCAAGTCGACGACGGCGCTGGCAATGTACGGGTCTGACATGCTCGCATTGCCCGAGCCGGCGAATATCCCTTTCATGTTGGGCCTCGGGATGTACGGCCGACGAAAGGAAGGGGTCGGAGCGATGGATGAAGAAGTGGAGAGGGACGAGGCTACCGACGCCGCCGCCACGAGAGAGGATGCCGAGCAGGCAACGAGACGAGGTTGGATGGCGCTGCCTGGCGAGCGCGGGATGAGAGCTACCATATTGTCTACTCAAAGATTCGACTGGATTCGAAGAATTCAAGTGTGTACTACACTACTTGTTTGCCTCGTTGATGATTCATCCATTGCACAAATAATAATATATTTTTTGTCCAGCAAAATTTATTGTTGGAACATCCTTCTTCTCGGCGTTTTCACTCGACGAGTTCCTTCGTTCCGAACGAAACGTCGAACAACACAGCCTCCCTTCCCGACCCGTGACCCACGCGTGATGAAGATTTCGCCCGTAGTAGATAGTGCGCTGGGACAAGGAAAATTTCAGGTTCGGTGCACAAAATAGTAGTACTGATTCCAAGAGTTGAGGCGTTCGCCAAGATTTTTTGTCGGAGTGGCCGGGGGTGCGTCGAGTCAGGGCAACGAAAGTCGGTGCATCCTCTCTTGTACTATCTACTTGGAGCGGGAGGTCGGATGCGGATGGACGATCGAGGATGGAAACAAGCTAGAGACTCTCCACGTCTATGATCATCTCATCGTAATCATGCCGCTAAACAAAAGGCTGTCCTTGTCATTATGCTCGCTGTCTGTTGGTTGTTGTGCCATCCGTTGCTCAGCTTCCTCCTTCATCCCGCCGCTTGTTAGAACAACATTTCCGAAATCCAATACTCTACAGACACAACCACAGCATGATCCATCATCGTACCATACTTCGACATGGCATCTGCTCGGACGGAAAGGTAGGGATGGGGGAAATAACGAAAAGAAACCCAGTAAATCCAACTTGCCAGAAAAGATTTGCGTTGTTTGTGGTCGTCCATTTACCTGGAGGAAGAAATGGGAGAGATGCTGGGATGAGGTGACGTGCTGTTCCAAAACCTGCAATTCACAAAGGCGTTCTGGGAAGTAAGAAATACAATGACCTTTTTGGGGTTTCAAGAATCAAAGGATGGAATAGAGAGTATTCTTCTGTGAATGAGAGTTAAATGCACAACAGGTTCAAGCTGACACGAACGCAACATTTTATGTATACATTTGAGTCGTTGATGGATTCGATTATTCCATATGAGTGCGACAAGCATTAGAAGGCACTTCGAAAACGAATTTAGCAAAATCTTCATCAATTCATTCGAATGGAAACTTTTCATATTTCTCCTTCAATGCCGGTCTAGCATCTCTCAGTGCAATCATATTCTTCTGCAATGGAACCGGCACCACCATTCCACCTTGCGCAAATCTCTCATTACGAGCATCATTTTCGGGCTCCCCCGCTGTCCATATCCTTGAGGAGTGGGAAAGCGAAAACAAATTCCACTCAATCAGCAAGTTTCATGTTGTGACAACATCATGGCCAAGAAAGGACACATCCTCACTTCTCACCTTCCCGGGCCTGTGGGGTCCTTCTTACTCTCCCTTAGCGCCCGTAGTAAGTCACCAGAATTCTTTTTAAACTCTTCCACTGGGCATAGCTTTTCGATATCGATTGCGAGGAAAAAGTGACCCAACGGCATGGCTTTTGGTTTGCCCGTTTCGCGATCAATCCCACAGATGTCTTCTCCAAACGGTCCCGACTGAAGTGCTGTGCAGAGGAGTTCGACAGCGGCTGCCCAACCGTATCCTGGAGAGTGCGGCGGCGATGGGTAATGCGACAACAAAAATAGTTATGGCAATTAAGACAAAAACCAACTGCATGGAGGTATTGAGTGTGCGCAAAAATCATTGAAAAATACCTTTGTATCCTCCCATTGTGTCACCAGCACCTCCCAACGGAGTCAGTGCACACTTCCCCAACTCCATATCCCTCAAAATTCCCTCAGTATCTGTTCGCTCGATGCCCAGATGGTCAATGACCGCGCCAAGAGGTGTATCCACACCGTCTCGTGCATACTTCTCAAGCTTACCGCGCTGATTGACCGACGTTGCACAATCGATGACGAAGGGGAAGGGGTCGGATGATGGAATGCCGAAAGTTATTGGATTCGTTCCTAGCATCGGATCGACGCCAAAAGTGGGCGCGATCGATGGTCGTGCATTGGTACCGGTCAGCCCGATGCTATCAAGTAACGGTTGCATTAAGAGAGTGTTAGTGCACGTGAAGGCAACCGGTCGACAAGAGTGCAATAAGATATATGTTATGACGTACCATCCTTGATCGGTGGCCATAGTAGCATAGTACCCAGCAATTCCATAGTGCTATCACAAGAGTGATGTGTAAGATAAGACACAACGCGATATTAGATCTTAGCTTCGAAGTTATTCTTTCGCTCGCAATCAAACAATGAACACATTATTTATTCAATATTCAAAAATCTCAATAACAATTCTTGTGCTCACCGTTGAATTCTTAACTGCCACAAATCCTACGCCATATTTCTTGGCTCTATCAATCGCCATCTGCATACAATGTGGCCCAATATAAAGTCCCAAACCTAAATGCCCATCCACCAACGCGCACGCCTCGGATTCCGACACAATGTCCATAGGTTGATCGGGGAATAGGATTCCCTTGTCCATTCTATCACAATAAATGTTCTTCAATCTGCCAAGACCATGAGAGTCAATGCCACGTTTATCGGCCTCGATGAGCACGTCGGCACATACTTCCGCACGAGAGGGTGATACACCGTACGAGAGGAAAACTTGTGTTATGAATTCTTTCATATAGTCGAAGGGGACAATGGGTAGTAGGTCCGCATCATCCTTCTTGCTGCTGCTGCTGCTGCTGCTGCTACCATTCTTGGCTTTCTTGTTTCGATGAGGAGTTGCTGGGGAATCGGCAATCCCAAACACAGACGAGCCGATGGCGTATATGACATCATTTGGATCGGAACCGTCGGCATCGGTATATTCACGTAGTAACGATGCAAACGAGTCGCGAATCGTTCGGTCGTGGTGCCCATTGGGATTGTCGCTGATGAGTTGGAGAAGGCGGCTACGAATGGCGGTCGCGCTCATTACGATTGGAAGGGTGGGTGGACCGACGGTCGGTGGGCAGGAGAGTAGTATGCCCTGACGCTTATGCTGAGTCCATCCAGTCTATCCCTGATCATGGTTGTTTGGTTCATGAAGGAAAGAACGAAGTGACGTCACTTGATGTTCCCGCACAACCAACGATGATGTCCGTCGCGAGAGGTCGCGAGTTCTCTACTACGACAGAGAGTCGGAAAGAAGAGGATGAGAGCTTTCTTCAAATCAAAAGATCCACATGTATCGCATTCATACTATTCCTCTTATAACTTTCCCTACCTCTCGTTTTTGGCGGGATATGCCAACACCATGAAAAACGAACTGAAAAGATTCAAGATTCGCTCACCAAAAGTGTGTGTGCGACTAACATCCTGGTGAAGGAAGAATGAATCATCCACCATGATGAATTATTGATTCGCTATGGACGCAGTCTTCGCCGACATAATCTTGGGATTCATAATTTTATCCAACGGTCGTCATCGTCTCACTCTTCCTCGTCGGTTCTCGCCATGATGACGACTCTATCGATGTTCATCGTCGCCGCGTTGGCTGCGCCCATCATTCCCACCGCTCACGCTGGTCGGCGGAACACTTCGGCTTGGAATACTTCCACTCGCGGAAGATTCGGGGTTCGGCGATCGAATTCCAATATCATCTCGCAAGCGGGGTCAACACCCAACATCGTCGAGCATGCTTTGTCGTCGTCGTCGTCGTCGTCGTCGTCGTGCGCAGATCTGCCTGATGACATTGACATGATGTTGCAACTACAAGACCAAGACTCCACGCCGATCGACGAGGAGTCGATGAAAAATAGTGACGCGCGATGGATTGTCACTGAGAGCGTACGAGCGGCGGCAGTGGCGTGTGTGTCCGCTGCCGCAATTGGGGGTGCAAGGCACGCGCTTGAAATGCTTTTATAAACGATGATTCATAAAATGAATGTTGATCACAGTGATGTGTAGGGTGGAGAAGACTTGTGCATTAGGTTATGCTTGTATGATAAGGGTAAACGATAGAACAAGGTGAAATAGACAAACTGAATTGGTGAATAAATAGATAGCTGCAATTTGTTTTTGTGTCTATGATTTTTTAACCTGATTCAAATAGTGTGTCGGTGTTGAGGGCTAATCCCAATAATGTGAGAATCAACGGGAGTGGCGGGGAAATAATATTTCACTGCTGACAAATAACTTATGGCAAGCAACTCGCCTCCAATTGCTATCTGTAGTTCACCTGCTAGAAAGATCTTCAAAAAATTTAATCTTCACTGTCAGTCCTTGTCATCAGCGGGGAGAAAGTTGGGGGCATAGGATGATGATGAGGTAGTGGTGAGCTGCCACACATATGCAAGTATACCCCCCCCTTTGTAGACATGATAATCAGTTACAAAGCAATTATAATGACAATAAAATATGACATATTGATCTTTGGTATTCCCTGCTAAAGTCTGGCAATAAACACAATCTGGTACAGCTCCTACAATACCATGAGCATTTCTGCTGTCGCTCCAAGATCAAACACACCAATCAATTTCATCTTACCCTCTTCTCTTCCAGGCCACATTTTTTGAAGTTTGGCTTGAAACAAACCAACATTGTGATCCTTCAAGAATATTGCACAGAGAGGAGTATAATAACTAGAGCTCGATGTCACTAAACCCTAAAAGCATGACACATTTTTGTTCGTATAGTTGATCATAATTTAGCAGGTCAATGCAACAATAAACAAAGTATGGAAACTGTTATGGTAGGTGTCTATTTTTTCATATTCTGTATCATATTGGCATTGGAACTACTAGCATTTAAGAAATAACAATAATTAATTTTATTATTCACCTCATAGTACCTGTAATTCTAATAATTATGGTAATTTCTCGCATATTTCAGACTACAATTATTTTTTCAGCTAATACCAATCTTCTCTTGTCCAGTTTCAAATTTGTTGATGCATCTTGTTTTTTATTGTTATACTGTCACTTCAATTCTTCATATTGCTGTTCTTATTCTCCTCATCATAGTAGTGTTGTCATCATGCCATAGTCCTGTTTTCATTCTACCTACTATGCTGCTGTCATCATATTTATTGTATCTCTATTTTGTTGGTTTCTGTGTTTTTAATGTTATCATCTTTGCCATCTACTTTCTCTTTCTCATCCTCCTCCTCATTAATGTTGTTCTCTCCTTCCTTTCTAATTTTTTGATTGTTGTGTTTATAACATCATGATTGTTGCTGATGTTACTATCATCCTCCTTGATGTTTTCATCATCCTTCTCTACTTTTTACCTTATGACTTAATATTTCACTGACATTGTCCTCCTCCTCAATGTTGTCCTCACCTACTTCTCTATTTGTTCATTGTTGTGTTTAGACTTTCAATGGAGGCAATGCAATTGAACAGATAGATAAGTATAAATAAGAAGTTGAAGAGTTGGAGGAGTAAGATTATTCGGAGGAACAAGCTGAAATATTTGGAGATATTGGTGCAGTCTTGTCATGAATAAACAATAATTCATTATTTTCATCCCTGTCATACAACTCATCTATCATTATTGTCATCGTCATTGTTATTCATCCTCACCCTGTGACTCTTCAATGCTTATTGATCTCTCCCACTCATCATCTCATCGTTAAGGGTTTGAACATTATTGTTTAATATTGATATCAATATTGAGTTATGGCTGTTTGATGATCTTTTGTGCTGCTTCCCAACTACCCTTCCCTTCCTGGAAATTCTCATATGGTTGGGCATAAGTAGATTGGTATCAAGATTCTATGTTGGAATGAAAGGGTAGGAAAAAATGGGAGAAGAGAAGATAATTATATCTTACAAGCTAAAAACTAGTTTACAGGCCAGGATTTTGGCAAATTTACACAATCTGACGTCAACTTGATTGAATCCAATTAAACTAATTAAATGAGGTTGTAGAATGACTCTTGTACTATCCTCTGGTTGC